>JACGDI010005432.1:1058748-1096922 GCA_014898725.1 Jacaranda copaia
TTTTATATATTTTATACTTATTAACTTTATTCTACTATTAATCATACACTATGTATTAGTACATTGTATAACATGTGAACTCGAAAACGTGGGATTTAAAGCATCAAAAAGGCCATGGATTTCGAATTTCTTTTCATACCCCTATTTTTTGGGACTAATTCAAGATTTGTGATAGTTTAAGCTATAAAGATTTGAATGGTCTAAAATCAAGATATTATCTATAGCATTTTATAATTTTAAAAATAATTATGATTATAGTAATTATTTTCCATGCATGCTATCAGAATCTTGTTTTCCAAAGACTTTCCTTATATTAATAGAAATAAAAATAAAAATGGCGGTTGGAAATTCAGTAGTTTATCACACCATAATTTTCTATTAAAAAAAAAGGATTATCAGACAATAATTAAAGAGCCCATAACTACCCCATTCCATCACTTCCCTTCCATCTGGAGTTTCTTGCCCAAGAAAATTGAAAATGAAAAAAGAAAACATTGCTAGGAATTTTGGGAACAGGGCAACGTATTTGTAGTACATGGTAGAAGTATAAAATACTTTGTGAACTGAGCCAAAACAAGAGTCATCGCCTTCGCTTATCCGCTAATCCACTTTTTTCCATTTTGTGACTTGTCCTTCCCTTTCAGTTTTCACATAATTCTCACTCTATAAAGAGAAGTTCTTGCCCCGTGGCAGTCAGTTCATCAGATTTTCTGATACTGTAAGTCTTGGATTCAGTTATCTTTTCTTGGATTTATTTTATGCCTGTGCTTTTATTTTTGAGCTTTTGATGCTTGTGCGTATTTAAAGAGGGTAGTTTGTTTTCTGTGATCTATAATATGCTTGCGGTTTTGGGTTCTTCTTGACTTCTAAATCTGGTGTTGGTTAAGCTGAATTTACTGGGAAGAATCGTGTTCCCCCTTTGAGATTTTTAGATGACTGCCTAATCGTGGAGGCAAAGTTAAGTGAATCCTTTCCTCTTGTACCCTTTTTATCTCTTGTCATGGTTGGCGGAGCAATGTGTGTTTTTTGGCTTTTGCCATTTTTGTTTTGAGCTTCTAGCTCAAGTTTTGTGATTTAATCCGGGCGAGTTTATGTCAATTTGTCATTATGATTTTAG
This sequence comes from Jacaranda copaia, assembly GCA_014898725.1. Lineage (NCBI taxonomy): Eukaryota > Viridiplantae > Streptophyta > Magnoliopsida > Lamiales > Bignoniaceae > Jacaranda > Jacaranda copaia. Next base: position 1,059,866 of record JACGDI010005432.1, read on the forward strand.
AAGTGTTTACCTATATTTGTTAAATATATTGGAATTGCAAAATTTAGGCAAAGCCCTCTGTTTTTCTTTCTTTGTGACAAATTTAACTTCTCAAGTAATATTAATTGAAGTGTTATTTTTGGGTCCATTGATACGTGTGTTTTATATTGCTCTTGTAGCAATATCCACTCATTTTGTGTCTTTGCAGAAGCAAAATGCAGAGAAGTGATTAAGCAAATACTAGTGGCGGTGAGGGAGAGTGACGATGGCAAGATCAATTAGAATGATTTGGTTACCAATTTTGTTATTACTCTTGGTAGAGAATGGTAGAGGGGTAAAATCAGCTTCAAACTACTTAATTGGGCTCGGAAGCTATGATGTCACTGGGCCGGCTGCTGATGTCAACATGATGGGATATGCTAACATGGACCAGAAAGCATCTGGCATTCACTTCAGGTTGCGAGCTCGGACATTCATTGTTGCAGAGCCTCAGGGGAACCGAGTTGTGTTTGTAAATCTTGATGCTTGTATGGCATCACAGTTGGCGACATTAAAGGTTCTCGAGAGATTGAAAGCTAGGTATTTATTGCCTAATAAAGAACTTACCCTTATGGGAGTTTAGTTTGCTGTATACAATTGAGCCTAGATTATGTTAAAGCATGGAGTTGCTTATGCTTATAGGGAAAAGCTTTATAACTTTGTATTTTTCCTATACTAGCTTTTTGCTTGATGTTGTGGAATTTGACTTAAGAGGCTGTCATTATGCCATTACAGATATGGGGATCTCTACACAGAAAGTAATGTTGCCATTAGTGGCATTCATACCCATGCTGGTCCTGGAGGTTATCTTCAATATGTTGTTTACCTTGTAACTTCCCTTGGTTTTGTGCGCCAATCATTTGATGCCCTTGTTGATGGCATTGAGCAGAGCATCATACAAGCTCATGATAACCTTCGACCTGGATCAATATATGTGAATAAAGGTAATGGAGTTATAGTTAGCACTGGAGTTTAATAATGCAAAAATAATGATTATTGTTGAATGGGACAGTTGTTCTATTGTCAATTATGTTAAGTAAGCATGTTGAAGCATTGATCTGCTGGATTTAACTTTAGAATCTGCAGAGGAATAACTTTTATTGCAAATACCAGCCTACTAATTGTTCAAATGATCTTTTAATTTTTCTTCCCTTCTTTCATGGTGTTAAATATCACCTTTTAAATGTTTAAGGTTTTGCCAGATACTAGTAACGTTTAAAACAACAGAGTTTTGCTTCTGAAATATGGATCTAACAGTATCAACTGTTTCACATTGATGAAATGCTCTCATGGCTCAAATGTTGGCCAACTTTGGTGCTTAATTTACTAGTTATTGCAGGTAGCAAAAATTGTGGTGCAAAAGGACAACTTCAATTTTTGAAAATTCTCAATATATAGAGGCAAAGCGTTTTGCCTGCAACAGAAGCCAACTAACTGAAAAAGGAAAAAAATTAGATGATTTATATTGCACAACTTGCTGATTGTACTCCTTGCCATGGGCGGCTCCTTTCAGGAATCAAAACTCTACCATCCTAAAGCAAAGCTTTGTTTCTCAGAAAACCATTTTTCTCCCTTTTGCTTCTTGGTTCTTTCTTCTGGTGGGTCTGATTGGGGTGCTTGAGGCGAAGTTGATTTAACTAAACATTCTTGGGTAGCTGTCCGGAGCTATTTGTTTGTTTTGGATCTCCGTGAAATGACTATTTTCTATGTGCTTATATTGCTTATTTAATCAGTTTCCCTACTAGAAGACTGGTGGAGCTGTCTCTTCTTTGAGCCTGTTTTTAATGTTATTCTTCATTGTGCCTATGTTGCTTTCTGAGAATTGTGCTCAAGAATTGTAATTTTCTAGAGCAAGTCACTTAGTGGATTCTAGACCTCCATATCATTCTCACCATTTGGCCTAAATAACAGGGGAGCTTTTAGATGCTGGCATTAATCGCAGTCCAAGCGCTTATCTCAATAATCCAGCTGCAGAACGCGATAAATATAAGTATGATGTTGATAAGGATATGACCCTTTTGAAGTTTGTTGATGATGAATGGGGCCCAGTAGGCAGCTTCAATTGGTTTGCAACACATGGAACTTCTATGAGCCGTACTAATTCATTGATAAGTGGGGATAATAAAGGAGCTGCAGCACGATTTATGGAAGACTGGTTTGATCAGAACAGTAGTCGAAGATTATCATCTGATGCATCTGAGATTAACAGAATTCCCCGAAGAGTCTCAAATATTATTCCATTTGTTAAAGACATTCGTAAGTATTCAGATAATTGTTCGTAAAAGTTTGCAATATTATACTGAAAAAAGAAACATTTGCAAATTTTATGATAATGTTTTCTTCAGTATAGAACTATGTTAACAGGGGATCTTGAGAACTATGCTCGAGCTTCACATCACTTATTTGGTGTAGAGTTTTAAATTATGCATATACTTCAATTAGCTACTATATAATATTCAAATAAGAAGGCTTTCTTATGTGTTGAAACGATTTTTATCAATTTTCTATAGGATTTGTTTCTATGGTGTTTATGTGAGACCTAAGGCATGCCGAGCTTGATTGAAAAGGTTCTGTTAATTAACCATGGCATAGAAAAAACAATATCAATTATTCGTTCATCCCTTGTTTTCTATGGTTGAGTATAAGTGATAAAATGTACTACGAACTGTTAAATTGAAAAGTGTAAGTCACTTTGTTTCTAGTGCCCCTTTTCCTGAATAATGCATAATGTACAATACTCCAGCTTTCTTCCTAAATTATTCCTATTCTGGAATGAAATTTCTTCTTCTTTTCTTCATTTGAATTTGGCCACTGTTAATTTAAATTCCTCACATTTTACAGCTTTCCCTCCTTACAGTTGCATTTTGGGCTGATGACTGCTTGAATGTGTTAACTGCCCCATTAATTTCAATGGAACACCTTGGTTATATTTAGGAGTGGATGTATAGAGGAGGGATGAATTGAGGGTGTTCTAACTGTGAAATGCCTGAAAAGGAATTACAACTTTGACTTAACTATTTTTTTGGTGGTCTAAATGCAGATCATGAGTTGCTAGAACTTGCTGCTTCTTTTGAGTCTCCATCAGGCAGATCAACCACCAGATTTTTGAGCCTTGCAAGGCGTGTAAGAAGTTCTTTCAGGCAGGCTGATAGGCCTACATTTGTATCTGCATTTTGTCAAAGCAATTGTGGCGATGTTAGTCCGAATGTGCTTGGTGCCTTCTGTATGGATACAGGCGTACCTTGTGACTTCAATCATAGTACCTGTGGTGGAAAGAATGAGTTATGCTACGGCCGAGGACCTGGGTATGTATACCTCCAATTCTGGTATTGAGTAGAAGGAAATCACGATCCCAACTTGTTACTTCATAAAAATAGAATTGATTCTAGCGTCAACTAAATTCACATCTCTCAATTTCTTTGCAGGTATCCAAACGAATTTGAAAGTACGCGTATTATTGGAGAAAGACAATTCAGGAAAGCAGTGGAACTTTTCAACGCAGCATCAGAGAAATTAAGTGGAAAGATTGATTATCGCCATACTTATGTTGATTTTTCCAAACTTAATGTGACAATTCCAAAAGAAGGTGGGGGTACCAATGTTGTGAAAACCTGTCCTGCTGCAATGGGGTTTGCATTTGCTGCTGGCACAACCGATGGCCCTGGGGCTTTTGATTTTAAGCAAGGGGATGACAAGGTATGTCAGTTTGGTTGCATCAGTCTGTGGTCTTGTTTTCCACATATTAATGTTCTCTCGCTCAGGGTAATACATTTTGGAGACTTGTCCGCAACTTACTTAAAACTCCAGGGAAGGAACAAGTGGAATGTCAACATCCGAAGCCCATTTTGCTTGATACTGGCGAAATGAAAGAGCCTTATGATTGGGCGGTTAGTTTCCATCATGCCAAAATTTGTTAGTTTCTGTCATAAGGACCTTGATGTCTTTGCAATCTTGCTTTCAACGTAGATTAATAAAATCCAATTATTTAGTTCGCTTGTCTGATGGAAATTTGGATGAATTTGTGCTACTTAATCCTTGGTACTTGCGTAAGATCATGAGAAGTTTAGGGCCCGTTTGGTTTTATTTCCGTACTCCATTTTCACATTTTCTACTATTTGAAAATGAAATCACACAACTTTTTACACATTTTCTCCCAACTTCATTTTCATTCTCAAAATATATTCTCCAATAACTTATGTATTTTTTCTCTCTATTTTATTATTTCTATCTCTCTTCTCCTACAATCTACTAAATCCAATATAATCATTACTTTTCCAACAATCTATCCAAGTACAAACTCATTTTTACTAACTAACTTTTCAAGTTTTGAAAATGATGAAAATAAAAATTGAAAATGAAAATAAAACCAAATGGGCCCTTAGTGAACTGCATTTACATGGGATATATAATGTACCACTGAAATTTGAAATTCCTTTATTACTTGTTCAATGTGAAGTCTTGAGTGTTAATAGTTTGCCATGTAATGGTTATATTTAGATTTTCTCTCTGTGTGGTTATGTTGCAATTTTAGTTAACTAGACACTCATTGCATTGTGAATCAGCAAATAATGAAAAGCAGACGCTAAATTCAGGTTGGGCTGAGCTGAACTGAGATTTTTGGGTTGTCTGGCATGTGAACCTTTTTCTCACAGCAATTAGTGCCATGGAGATTTTACTTTCCTTTCCTTTTCTTTCTTTTTCTTTTAATGTACCCAAAAGAAATGGGTATTTCCAGTTAATTCGTTGTTTAATTTTGGCTAGTAATTGGTTATGTTCGTTCAGTTAGCTGTCTAATCTTCACCTCCTACTTTATTTTTCACTTACGAAGCATGTTATGATCTGAGTTTGATGATAATTTTGTTTCTCCATTGCAGCCTTCGATACTTCCAATTCAGATTCTGAGGATAGGGCAGGTGGTCATTCTTAGCGTGCCTGGGGGTACTAGCTTGGCTTCTTTTTCTTTCTTCTAACTACTAAAAAATATGCCTCTTTTAATTTCTTAACTAGGCTATGCCTTTAAGCTTGGTCTGGTAACATGTTGCACTATCTCCATTTTTTATGGGGCCAAAACTTATCCATGTTATATTATGTTTTACTAAGAAAAGTTCAAGATTATTTTCATGTTAGGTGGATCTCATTTTTCACTACTATTTTTTTATATTCTTTCCTTCGCATACAGAGTTCAGTACAATGTCTGGAAGACGGCTCCGAGATGCTGTGAAAAATGTTCTCATAAGTCGAGGTAGCAAGGAGTTTGGTAGCAATGTCCATGTAGTGATAGCTGGCTTGACAAATACATATTCACAGTATGTGACAACATTTGAGGAGTACCAGATACAGAGATACGAGGTTAGTTTTTTTGTCTGCATAAGGTTCTAAAGTTTCTATGGATGGTATGGAAAACGTTTAAATAATTAGACTAAAACCCTGATAAAGTGTCTACTTCTTTGAGCCTACGGCGTAGTGCCTCAGCATATATGGTCTGTGGAAATGTATAGAGAATTTGAATTTAGATATTGGCAAATTTATCACGCTGACAGTGTAAGGAATGAAGGTTATCACCATTGGAGAAAATGAGAATCAATTTGGAAAATTATGAAAAGTAGTTTAAAAAGAGAGAATTATGCACGGATGCATCTACTGATTACAAAAATAACATAAAAAGAAAACGACACATTAAAAGAGTAAGGTTTGTAGAAAATGCAAGATTTATATGAAAGAAAAGGCTTTTACTCATAATGTTGCATGGAAATGGAGTTGACGTCCTTTCCATAAATCAGTGAAATGTTGGGTTCTACTCCTGAAATGTGTTGGCATAGAGTTAGAGCTCGACTTGAAAAAATAATTGTTTAGATGCTTCTTTGGGTGCGGGAGTTGTTTTTTATAGTTTTGAAATCTTTGGTGAGCTTGGACAATTTAAGTTGGGGAGGCCATCTTGAGTGGGCTAAGTGGTCCTTTTTTATTTAATCAATTTGATCTTTTATTGAGTTTTTACTTCTATGCTTCTTTAGAGTCTTAATTTTGCACATCCACTCATTTAATCTGCCATTACACATTTCAGGGTGCCTCAACATTGTACGGCCCCCATACTCTCAGTGGCTACATTCAGGAGTTCAAGAAACTTGCAGCAGCCCTCATCAGTGGACAACCGGTTGAATCCGGCCCACAACCCCCAGATCTTCTTGACAAGCAAATAAGCCTTCTTGCACCGGTTGTATTAGATGCAACTCCACTTGGTGTAAGTTTTGGGGATGTCAGCTTAGATGTGCCCAGTGATTCGACGTTCAAGAAAGGCGATAATGTGACCGTAGTTTTCTGGTCAGCATGCCCCAGAAATGACCTCATGACAGAAGGTACATTTGCTCTGGTCGAGATTCTCAAAGGGGAGGATTCTTGGGTGCCTGTCTATGATGATGATGATTGGTGCCTCCGGTTCATATGGTCGAGGCCTGCTAAACTTAGCACTCGGAGCCATGCAACCATAGAATGGATAATACCACAAACAGCTGCTTCAGGTGTATACAGAATCAGGCATTTCGGTGCTGCCAAGAGTCTCCTGGGGTCTATTAAGCATTTTACAGGCACTTCCAGTGCCTTTGTGGTGGCATAGGGACTTTTATTTCCCACGTTGGATCAAATAAGTCATGTAATTGATATCCCCATATTCATACAAACAGTTGATGAGCTGTAATGCGTAGTGTTGGCTTTTACACGCAACAAATTGAACAAATCAAAGCCCACAGTTTAGTTCTTCTTCTAAATATTGATACTGAAACCTATTGAGTTTTATTTTTCTGAAAAATGGAAAAAGCTCAGAGTTAGGCATCTCGTATTTAGAGTTCATGATGATCAATCAATTTGATTATTTATCAAAATAAATAGTAAACAATTCAGTTGAATTTTTTAGTAAGGAAATAATTTATCGGATATTACAGCCCTATGTTTTCGTTACGTTAAAATTAATGTAAAATTGAAGCAAGCAATTGGTTTAAAATTAAAGAATTTTTAGTGCTCTTTTTGCTTCATTTTTTAACATCATGTTTACATTTTTTGCTATTTTAAAAACAAAATACTTAGGTAATGTTTGTTTACAAATTATGTGTTTTGGATTATATGTTTTGGGAAAATGAATTTAGGGAGTGGGATTGGGGAATGTGAAATTTGTATTGGAGAATGTGATGTATGTTTGTTTATGATTTGGGAATAGTAAAAAAATTATTTTGGGAAAATTTGGTATATTTGTTTATATTTTGAGAGGAGATAAATTCTACTGTAGCAATCAAATTAATGCATTTTTGTTAACAAATTCTACTGTAACAATCAAATCAATGTATTTTTATTAAGTTTTGAGTGTGTAAATGAATTTTAGTAGTATTTTTTATTATGATATAGTAATGAAATATTGTGATATGTAAATATATGTATATGTGATGGTAATGATTGTGATGTAAAGAATATGAGATTTGTGGTCATTTGCCAGTTAAATTACAAAGATAATTTTGTCATTTTAGGAACCATTTTGGGAGAAAAGGAAGGCATATGTTTGGTTACATTTTCTCAAAACAATTTTATTTTGAGAGAATGTAATCAAGCAAAGCCTTAACTTTTTATTTTTTTTTACTTGACGTTATTTTTCTTTTTATTTTTAAACACATTTTTCATAATTTATATATCTTTTTTATATTATATTATTTTTATCTTTTTTCACCTACAATTTACTAAATTCAACATAATTATTGCTCTCGCAGTAATTTATTCAAATACAAATTTATTTTCAACTTATTTTCACCAACTACTTTTCAATATTTAAAAAATAATATAAATAAAAACTAGAAATGAAAATAAAACCAAATGGGCTGTTAGTCTACTATGACGCAAGTAGAATGATTTTGAGACCGAGAAAATTGTTATGATGAGTTTGCAAACTATGTTTGGGGGAGCTTTTAAGATATTACAAAGTGTTTGTAATTTTTTTTTATAATTTTTTTTAAAAATTTCATAAATTTTTGAAGTAAGATATTATTTAAATATTTTAAGAACTTATTTTTAAATTTTAAAAAATATTATAAAATATAAAAATTTATGAAAAAATTTAGTCAAACACTCTATAAATATTGTAATCATTATTAATGTTGTGATTGGATAGAGAGGTAGGCAACCACCTCACAGTGAATTGGGCGGTAGTTAGTCATAAGAGTTGACTTGACTACTCGTAACTAGCAAGTGCTCTCACAGCGTAGGTTAGTAGTTAGCTGAAGGAAAGTGTATTAATTAATTAAATAAAACCATCTGCATTAGGTAGACTTTACTTCATAATTAATTTCTCATCATCAAAATAAGATTAAGGCTCTGTCTATTTACGCTGTACTCAGATAAAGCCTATTTGCATTCTGCTGTTGAGAGAGAGGACACACTACTGAACTATTGGTGAACTTCATCAATGGCGGATCTGTCGGAGATCTCGTTCGCAGGAATATTTGCTTGTAGTGCTTTTGCTGCTTGTTTTGCCGAGGTATCGACTTCTTTCCTTTTCCTTTTTCCTTTTTCCTTTTAATGCACTGGAATTACTAGGTCAAACATTATCGGTTCTACTATTGCTCATTTGCACTTGCATTGTTTGGTTTAACAGCATTGTAGAATAGTGCAATGCTGTAATTTTGTCAATTTTTTAACTGCGTCGGTCAGTTTGATTATATAATTTCAGCTCTCATATGGTCGGTTTTTTTAGTACGGTTTCCTTTGACTCTATCGTAGATGGTGCACTGCTGTTCCTTTCAGAAATTTAATGGGTCAGTTTAATCTATGCAACTTTTAAATTCTAATATTTTGATATGTTATTTAATTTTATTTAGATAATATTAGATAATTGAATTTAGCAACAGAACTTTTAAGTTGTGATGCAGTTAGGATTTAGCCTTGATTTCTATTTCATCGGATTTCTCATTTATTAATATTCTGCTAATTAATATTGTGTCCTCTATGGGCTCTTCTCATTAATGAAGTGATGTCCTGCAATTTGCGCAGTAATAGATCAGTAGGTTGGTTGCCTGAGACCCTAAGGAATTATGTGAAATCTATGCTAATAGTAATTGGCTCAAAGGTTCATTCAACATGTGTTCAACATACGTTTCAGTGCCACCAGCTCCTAGAGCAACTATGGGTTGCATGCAAGGAAATCTTAAGGAAATGTGAAGTCTAAATTAGAATGCTTTTTGAAAAATTTACTTTTTGTACTGTTCCTTCCCTGAGGGTTGCATTTGTGCATAGGTTCTTTGAGTTCAACTTTCTTAAACCAATAGTTGTGCTTGCATATTTCTGGAAAAATGCCTGGCTTTTGTGGTTAATATTAAATTCAATGGTCTGAAGTGGGAAAGGAATTGATTCATTAATTTTACTGGTGAAGGAAACCAAGCTGGTATGAATCTATAAAATTGTCTGGTTCTCCATTGAACTATGTTCATCCCTGATGTACCTAGTGGCTGGTCGCTAGTGGTGAAGAAAATGTGTAGAGATAGCATAAGATACATAAATTTCTTTTGTAGTATATAGAACGCATAAGTAATAAATGTTGCTGGATACTCATTTCTTTTCTCAAGAATAAGAACCAACTATTCTTGGGATTGACCCTTCACCTGGTGGTCATTTGCAGTTTTGTACCATTCCTTTAGACACTGCCAAAGTAAGGCTTCAGCTACAAAAGAGGGTTCCTTTAGAGGACTCAGTGGGTGCACCAAAATACAGGGGCTTGTTGGGTACAGTTGCCACCATAGCAAAAGAAGAAGGGTTGTTTGCACTCTGGAAAGGAATCATACCTGGCTTGCATCGCCAATGTCTTTATGGAGGCTTAAGAATTGGTTTGTATGAGCCTGTATGTATCACATTTGCTGCATTTTTATCCTTGCCTGCACTTGGCTTAAAAATTTAATCCTCGGTGCTACTGATAGAGAAAATCATTGTCCCTCATGGGTGGTTGAACAGGTCAAATCATTCATTGTTGGAAGTAATTATTCTGGAGATGTGCCCTTATTCAGTAAAATACTAGCTGCTCTGCTTACTGGTGAATAAATATCAATCTTTTTTTCCTTCCTGTCATTGTTCTATACTTATGAAGATTGCTAAGATCTCTTTCCTCCTAATGAAAGGTGCTATAGCAATAGCGGTGGCTAATCCTACTGACCTTGTGAAAGTTCGGCTTCAAGCTGAGGGTAAATTGCCAGTTGGAGCACTGAGGCGTTATAGCGGTGCTTTGCATGCATATTATGCCATAGTCAAGCAGGTGACTTTTTGTCATTGTAATTGATGGATGTATTCTCATATGCTTACCCACTAATGTAACTGCAAGAAGTATACAGGAAGGAGTGGCAGCTTTGTGGACAGGGCTTGGGCCAAACATTGCGAGAAATGCTATTGTAAATGCTGCAGAATTAGCTACTTACGATCATGTCAAAGAGGTTAATTTATTTTTTTGTTTTTCCTTTTCATTGAATTCGCTGGGTCCTTCTTGTCGTTCTATGGTGTCATGTGATGTTGCCTGCTATTCTAATCTTTATTTTATATGCAGACAATTTTGAAAATTCCAGGATTCACAGACAATGTTCTAACGCATATATTAGCTGGTTTAGGTGCAGGATTCTTTGCCGTCTGTGTTGGCTCCCCTGTTGATGTGGTAATCTTTTTCCCTTGAATTAGTTTGTATCCTACCCGATGGATACCAAATTACTCTGTAATTTGGTACCCATGGGCCATCTTACTTTCATAAGGCAACTCCTGTGTTACGGATAGATAATAGTGTTCCATTGGAAGTTGAAAGCATTTGAAACTTTTCATTTTGAAGCACACAGAAGCAGAATGTAAGAAACCATGGTTGCAGGCATGTCTAAGTGCATGCACATAGACACTTGACAAAAATGCAGCCAGAAGAAATTTCAAAAGAAACCCAAAGCATGAAAAAAGAGTTTCTTATCATTAACTCATTAGTTTTGGATAGTCTTCAAACTGCTGTACAGCAGCGATCTGCTACTTGGTACAATTCTCAAAATGACTATTCAGAATTTATTACCTGAATGTCTACCTAATTGTGGATACATAAATTAAGCAACTTGAATTTCTTATCACAAATTTAGTTTCACTTTCAAACAGTCTTAGAGGCCACCGTATCTTGATCCCCTGATCATTTATTCTACTGTAAGAATTGAATAATAATTATGTGGATGACATCAATCATAGACTCTGGTGATGGCCATATAGCCTCTTCGTTCTTTACTTTGTTCAAGTATTCAAAAGGTACAATGTTTTTGCTATGTGCTCCTTTGTTAAAATGTTCCAGCAAATTTGTTTTTTATCTCATGAGAGAGATATTAACTATGTGTAGAGGATTCACACAATACCCGTGTGAATTTTTATGTTCGTCCTATTCCAGGTTAAATCTAGAATGATGGGAGATTCAGTCTACAAAGGCACTATAGATTGCTTCTTCAAAACATTAAAGACTGAGGTATATGTTCTCTTCTCTTCTCCATTTAGGACAATGCTGAGCGGTCATAATATTTTGGAATTTTATCGTGCATTAAGTCTTCCACTGCTTCAGTTTTACAGTTATCAGAGGATGTATGAGGACTTGTATGTTTACATCACATGAAGTAGAAGTTATTGCCCTTTGTTTTTGAGTTCACTTCTCGCCTAGAATTTAGAACTGGAATATCGCCTAAGAGGGTTGGTGATTGGTCCTTCAAAAATCATCTTGCTACTTGAAAACTTGATATGTGAAGCATGGTAATGGATTGCTCTAATGCAAAATAATAAATAGTCCAAGGATTATAAAAGTAGCAAATGTAGGAATTTTTGGTGTGAAACCTACACATCTCACGCTTGAATCACCGTGCTTTCTTCTCTGTATAGAATGTAGAAGTATGAACATATGTGCTGTATTTGACGAATGGTTACTTGGGGTTAGCTAGTATTGTCTCTATTTTCATTTTTAATTGTGTTCATTTACTCACTTTTGTATTACATAAGCTAAATCATACCTCTGTGTAACTATAGATACTCTTCCTTCGAGTCATCATCCCCAGCTCTTCATGAAAAGCATGGTTTCGGAAGAGAATGAAAATTCATGGTTCTTATTTCTATTCTCTTTTGCTTTGGTTTTCTACTGCCACTGCATGTGTTTAGTTTCTGAGAATTTCACAGTTTTATTTTCTAAAGCAAAAGTTCAACTTGCCAGAATAATTGAGAGCACCCCTGGGTTTTTGCACTGAGACATGTTCGAAAATAACTGCTTAGAAAATTTGATAAGTTGGATATTTCATCATTTGGTTACATTTTTTGCACAGATTTTCCCTATTTTTTCATTGCCTTGTCTGGATTTAATTATTGTCATTAGCAGGGATTCTTTGCTTTTTACAAGGGATTCTTCCCAAATTTCAGTCGACTTGGATCGTGGAACGTTATTATGTTTTTGACTCTGGAACAAGTAAGATGGTTCATCTTTCATATGTAAATTTTGACATCAGCTTTTTATGAGAAACTGAGAATACTGAAACATTTGTTCCATCTAAGAATTTAGCTGCCAGAAAACGAATGGAATTTGAAATAAAGAATGGGTTCTCCTACACGATGTGTTCTATAGTTCGTTGATTTTCTGGAAAATCTGGACAAATACAGGAAATTTTAATCAGATTCTTTGAAAAGTGTGGAGAAAGTTACCATATTTATTTCCAATTAGCAATAATGTGTTCCGTATGTCTTTATTGCAGGTCAAAAAATTCTTTAGTTGACAAGGTCACAGAATATATCACCCAATTTTTTGTTTTGATTGGCAACAATCAATTTAGCTTCTGCTTGGGGTTAGCCTCAAAACTGGAAACTTATGATTTTGGAAACTGTTCCTCTCCAGAATCATAGGCACAGCGGTTCAGATTACCAACATATATACGAATAAATGGTGATTTTTTCTTGTGGGATTGACATTCACAGCGCTCCACTTAAATTGATGATGATGATCATGCGATGCATCTATATAGACGGTGGTTCCCATATCAAACTTGGCGGACAATTTGATGACTTGGAAAGCCGGACGAATACATGTGATTTTGAAAGATTTCTGTAGATGGATGTATGAACAATGTAATATTGTAACATTAGAATGTTGGATTAAATTATGCAATTGAAATATGTATACTCATTATTTTGTACTACACATAATTCATGAATTTAAATCAAGAAGCGCTTGGTGATTCTTGCTTTCGTCTTAGGATTCCCAAATAGGATATTGTTTTTGGCAGCCAGTGTGAAGTAATGTTGTGCAATCCATACTGGACCGGCTCAAAACAGAAACATGGGGCGAAGCATTTTCTCAGAGAGACTACTATATATTGCACAAAAACACAGCAGGATAAAACTCATGAAGAAACAAGAAGTTCTACAACAGGCATAACTGAAATTCTTTCTACGTACAAACTAAATTCAAGTGCAAGGTCCTTGAGCTCATCTTTATCCATTCTTAGGAACCAGATAAACCCTGGCCTTGGTAATCGACCCGTTTCCAAGCTTAAACCCCGGACTCACGGGGAACCCTACAACCATTGACATTCCAACCTTATGTCCCCCATTGTTACCAGAAGTCCTCACCACACTCTCCATATACTGAGGATGAAACTCGGCCGCTCTACTTGCCTCAAAGTGGCTGGGAGGTGGGTCGAGGGAAAATGCCAGCAAATGCAGCAACCAAACAGCCTTAGCCAACCCCAAGAATTCCCCATAAAACTGAGTCCTGGGATGGTGGCCATCAAGCACCTGGCGTCTCTGCTCTAAGTCCTCGAACAATGATTCCTCCATCTTGGGGTGCACAATGGAAAGGTATTTCTTGAAACAAAAGTTCCCGAAACTACAAGTAGGCAAAATGCTGAGGAGTTCAAGAGGATCCATTGCCTTCATGTCGCGGTACTGAGTGAAGCAGTCTGTCCGGTGCTGATCCGGGTGGAGTATTGAGGTAAGACTGCCGTCCATGTAAAACGTCTCGTGGTCAAAGCCTTGGAAGATTTTCCGATTAACGTAAGATTCCAAAGCGTACTTTGCATGATTGGCCCCAACTATAGAGTCGGTGAATATTGTGGTGTTATTAATATTCATTGTGGCTGTGGTGGAAGCTGCAGCAGCTTCAATGGATCGAACAGCAGCTGCAATGTCCCAATGTGCCGAACGCATGAGGGAAAGGAGTAGGGATGTGAAGGCTTTCGAGGCTTCTTTTACCAAGTTCATCGTGGCTTCAAATAGCTCCACTGCTGGAGCCGTTGCTACTGTCAAAGATAATAATGTTGGATGTCTCAATCATTCAATCCTATGAATGAACAGCCTAATTAAGTTTTTGACGCACTTCTGTATTATTCATTGTATATATATATATTAAGCGTAGTTTATTCATAATTAATTACTTTTATAAGGAATATTTCATTAAAAAGATGCGACAAACATCTAAGATCTTATGATTTCAAAATTGTTGAAAATTAAAAAAAATATAATTACCAGACTAAACTTTTACTAAAATTTTAACTCACTTTTATCTTAAATTACATTATATTCTATATATATATTTATTACTGTAACTCTTCGTATGCGACCTGTTAAATTTTATATAATTATTATTTTTTATCAATGTATTCAGATACAAAATTATTTTCTAATCACTTTCTCTAATTAGGTATTTAAATTTTGAAAATAATAAAAATAAAAAATGAAAATAAAGGCATATAAAAGCAGGCAATTATTGCTTAAACTGGTACGTAGACAAAGTACGAGGAAAAGAAACGTAGCTATGAAGGGTATATTTGTGATTTTAGCTACTGACCTTGAGTGGTGCAGCTGACTCGTCTCTTCGACTTCCCCTTTGACTTCCCACTGGTGCGGTCGAAAGACGTCGCCGTTTTGAGCTTCTCCTTCAGGTTCTCAACCTCCGTTTGCTTCGCCTTCACTTCCCTCTTCAGCTCCACCACCGCCGCCTCGTACGGCGCCACCACCTCCCGCAGCGTCGCCGCGCCCACTCCCCACCTACCGCTCCGGCCTCCTCCTCCGCCCACGCTCCGCCTGAATCTCTCTCTGAGGAGACCCAGCCGCCGGAGCTCGGCCACCACCGCCACATCAGCGACGCGCATTTTGTCTGGATCCCAGGGGCAGTGCGCCTCCTGAAGACTAACATACGCCCTCTTCATGGCCGAAACCGCGTCAAACACCTGACTCATCATCATTTCCAGCTCCATTACCCTCGGCGGATCCTCGTCATCGTTCTTAGCGCCATCCCAGTTGGTGTGAATCTTGAAATCCTCTTCTTCCTCCTCCTCCGCCTCGTTATCGAAGTCCTCCTCTTCCTCGGTGGCGGAGATGTCATCGGGGCGCGCGACGAGTGGGTGGAGGAGGCAAGAAGCGGTGACCCGTTGGATCAGATCCGAGAAATTGGAAACCTTATTGGCCATTCTCTTTAGGCCTCGTCCGTTTCTGGAAAGATTCGAGATTTTGGTGGTTGAATTAGATAGAATGATTGCAACTTTAATTGCCGGGGCAGTAGCAGTACACTTGCTAATCACTAACCAATAATAACTACGGTAAATTATTCTACACTTGCCATGATATGGTAAATAAGTCAATAAATAATGAAAAAAATAATATTTGTTTTCCAAAAATTAATATTCATACTTTTATTCCAGTTCTTTTAATACTTTTAAGATATAAATTTATAACTCAGTATCTAATTTTATTTTCTTATATAAATGAAAACATTATATATTTCATTTGTGGTGATAAATTCATTTTTTATATGTATTATGGGCTCAATTTTGCATTAAATTAATGATAATAATATTATTGAAAATTAAAATGCCATTTGCCAAATTCGTTAAAATTATATTTATCTAATAAGAAGTTTAGAATTTAAATTATGAATATACGCATGTCAACTATAAACTTGAATTTCTATGTAAGTTCGTACATAGTTAGTAGCGTTGATAATAGTTGTTAATACATGATTATTATTAATTATTTTACCATTAATATTTTTTATATAAATAATATAATAAAGTAAAAAACTTCCTCACTAAAAAAGAGTGTGACAAATTTTAACTTGCAAATTTTGATTTTGATATAATTGATTTCTACAATGATAGTCTTATGATATTTCACTAGCTAAAAATTTATTGATTTATATACTTTTTAAAATATTGATTAACTGAAAGTTTGATATATTCTTTAATTTATTAACTAAATTAATCCCATTAAAATAAAAAAATGTAAAAAATAAAAATAAAAATAATAACTAACGTATTATGCTTTTCTCTTGTTTATATTACTCTTTATAAAGCTGTCCATTTGTTTTAACAATGTGTAAATTTAATTAAAAATCAGTAGTAAGTGTGCGTAAGTGTATATATATATATGTTGAATTTATTATTTGCATTATTATTTTAATTTAGAGATTTATTATTTGCAGCACTTATAGAACGCAGTCACTTTAAGTCAAACATAGTCTTATACGATATTTTACGTTGTCAAATATATAAAAAAATTTATAATTTTTAATATGATGATAAGTAATTGACATAATAATGTAAACTAAAAGTGAATTTTAATTTAATTGAGAAGTCTATTTTAGATTTGCGACCAACTGATGAAATGGATCTATAATAGACAATCTTCCTTAATCTCTCTCTACTCTATATATAACTAACGCCATCATTACAATTTGTTTAGAAGAAGAAAACAGTTAGTGCATAATTAAAACGACTTCTGCCCATCTTCATCTTCTAACTAATCATTGTAAGTGATTAGTAATTCCAAACAACTCTCAAGTGCTTCTTTTTTTAATAATATATATTTATTTCTTAACCATCATATCCATAATTCACAAGAAAACGAATAAAGAGGACGTGTGGGTGCATGGGTATATATAAGTTACTTAAAATATTTTTTAAAAATATTTTGAGAACTTATAAGATATTACAAAATATTTAATAATTTTTTTAAGAAATACTATTTAATTTTCAGAATACATCGATTTTGTAATCAATTCTACATTGTGAAAACCTATTAATTTAACTATCCATGTAGCGCAAGGAAAGGATATGTCTTAGAAAAATAAAGTTTTATATATTATTTTGGGAAAGTACTTTCACAAAATATTTTAAAGAGTTTATAAGCTGATTCGAACACTATTTTAGTAAGAAAGTAATAAGAATTAGATTATATCAGCAATAACTCTAATATTATAACATAATTTATTAATATTTAACAAATACAAAATTTTTATAAAAGTGGGTGAATTTGGTGTTGGGGGGGTGGGGAGGTGACCTGTGATTGTTGTGGGAAGAAGGGTAGGATCTTAAGGAGATAATGGTGTGTTTGGTGAATGGATCCCTGTGGAATGGCACTGAGAACACATGACCTTCTTCCTCCATTTCCTCATCACTAATTTTGCACCTTGTTTTCTTCGCCCTGCAAATTCCTCCAAACACACCACTATATATAATTAATCACTTATATATATATATAATTCGTTTATAATTTCAACAAATTATTGCTAATCTTAGTTATTTATTCGTAAATATGCAATTAGCAATGAATACATTTCATAAAATTCATGGCATAAATTAAATGAAATTGAAAGCTAATTGTAACCTTGATTTCTCACTACAAAATGGCCGAAACATCTTTGGTAGCATAACTTCGATTGGCAGAGAGAGAGAGAGAGAGAGAGAGAGAGAGAGAGAGAGAGAGAGAGAGAGAGAGAGATGAGGCATAAAATGCTTCGAGAACCCTAGTATTTATAGAGCAAGTCGAGGATTAGGCAGCTCAATTGAAAAAAATAAAATAAAATTTGATTTGAACTTATATGTTCTTTATATTACTTTATAAATTTTTAAAAATATTAATGTAACTTGATCATTATCAAACGAAGTATTTAATAAAAAAGAGTTTATAAGTTAATTTAAAAATAAATATTAATTTTATAAAAGCTGATAGTTATTTAATTTTTCTTTTGTGAAAAATTATAATGAACACTTCTATTTTAATAATTTAAATTGCGAAAGTACCATGCATTATTAACATATTATAAGAAATTTCATCATTTTATTTTATTCATATACTTTAAAATAAAATATATCTTATAGCCTCTAAACATATATCTCATGATATGTATATATAAATATTTTAAATTAATTTACCCATATACACTCTCAGAAGTCAAGTTAGAATCAAATTAATTTATACTAGACATGTTATCATATATATTTTAGTGTTGTATCCATATAATCAAATGCTTGAAAATAGTAAAATATTAAGTGTTTCTGTTATAATTTAATATATCTAATTGAGGTCATCATTCAATAAAAATGCATTTTTAATATTTGCTGCGAACTATTATAAATTAAATTCCGTTGGAGTATTTCAAGAGCAAAAATATGATAATGGCATAACACTAGAAGTGTAAATGAGATGAGACTATTTGCGAATAGTTCAGGTTCGGCTCGATAAAAGCTTGTATTTGGCTCGATCTTTGCAAGCCCGAGTCGAGCTGAACTTAATAATATTCGGCTCGAAAATCTTGCGAGCCTAAACGAGCTTTTTTATTATATATACATACACATATATAATTATAATCTAAGCCAATATAATAAAATCTATAAAGATAATAATAATAATAATAATAATAATAATAATAATAATAATTCAATTTTTTATTTTTAGAAAAACATAGAACAAAATCATTTAAAAAATTTATAATTATAGATTTTGTTTTAAGTTTAAATGAGCTCTAGTTAATTTAAATTTATACGAATTTGAGTTCAAACTCATTCAAGCTCAACAAATCGAGTTTTGCCACTTTTATGTAATGAGCTTTATCAAATCAAGCTTGATAAGGCTCGTAGAGTATTCATCTATTTCAACGAGTCGAGCTTGACCTTGGCTTTTTAGGTTCGATCAAATTTGGCTTGAGTTTGATCTCGTGAAGTAATAAACGAGTCGAACTTGAATCTGTTAGATTCGGGCTTAGCTTGACTTGGCTTGGCTCGGCTGGTTAACACCCCTACCTAACACACTCCTTAAGTTTAGCTTCACTACAAGGGAGACAAGAAAATGTAATTGATGAATATCTAGTATTTATACCGAAATTATCATTATTTATACATATATTTATGGGTAATTAAGAACTTTTGTTACATTAGAATAATATTTTTCATAAATTTAATTACAACAATAGCTATTTTCAAATTGTCAAATATTGAGAATTAGTAATGCGTCAATTATGCATAAATTTTACTATTAACAATTAACAAAATATGTAAAGTGATGACAAAAATTAACACAGTTAACAGTAAAATTGCTTTAATATTGATAATTTAGACACAATTTTTTATTGTTATTAAATTTAAAAATTATAACACTAATAAAAAATTAATATTTATCATCTAATATCTTGTATAAGAAATTAATTTCCACATCATCAAGTACTATTTTATAATTAATATTATTATTATTTATTCTGGTGCTTGTTTCTTTCTTCGGATCCCAAAATAATACATGTGGAACTAATAGGGATAGATAGTTATAAAGGACTAATATTGTTCTCATCACATATATGAGTATGAAATTTAGAATTTGAATTCTAATGAATCATAAATATGTATAGATGTGTAAATAATTTTTAAAAAAAAAGAACCTATTTTTTCTTTCAATTTCTTCATAATTATCGTTCTCAAAAAGCCCTTATCGTTTCACTAAAATAACCAAATAACCCCTTTATTTTCCATTCCCCTGTGATTTCGACCAAGCACAATGCTTGTCCCGTTCTCTCTCTTTTTCTCTATTCAATCATTACATATATATATATATATATATCATACATATTTTATTATTATTCTTACAATTAAAAAAAATTATTCAAATCTATTTTCGCCTCTATACACCAAAACAAAAGTATTGATTTAATTGTTATAATATAAAATGTCTCTCCCAAAATATAAATAAATATATCAAAATTTTCCAAACCCATTTTTTAACTATTCTTCAAAACATAACCAAAAATTAATTACATTCCCTAACACAACTATCATATTCTCCAATAATTCTTGCAACATTCATTTTTCCAAAACACATAATAAAATCACACAAAAAAACATAGCAAAACATTCCTAAGAAAGAAAGAAAAAATAGAGATGGCTCCAAAAAGGTATGATAAACAAAAGGCTGAAAGAAACACTAAGGAAGATTGGATTTATTGATGTCAAATGAGCTGGAGGGTGGAGATCTCTATGGGTATAATTGTGAACAATATTGGCATAGATATTTTGATGACCCATCAACAATTATTGCAGATTTTATTGGCCAAAATGCATGGCAATGAACCAACATGGGGCGTGCCAACAACAAGATGAGTTAGGCCAGTCCCAATTGATAAGCTAGCATGCATCGTCCCATGCATGTATATATACATATATATATATATACACACATTTATCAATATCCCTAGCTAGCTAGCTAAAATGCTTTGGACTTAGGGTTTTTGTTTTCTTATATCTGGATATATATGGATATGTGTATACACTATATATGTATTAGCTAGCTAGCTAGCGATCACTGATCACAACAAATTAAATTAAAAATCAATTATATTCGAATTACACAATAAATTTTTTTAAAAAAAAAACAATTACTAAATTTGAAGGGACCATCCATTTTCTTGCACTAAGCCAAAGTGTTCGTCAAGGCAACATGTGAAACGTGGTGGTATTAAGGAGAAAAACCATGTTAAAAACGCCGGGAAGGTATGTGCAAAAGGCCAGAACAGTGGCTGCAGCCATAGCCTATGTATGGGTGAAGCCATGCATGCATTAATTGTCCAAGCTGGATAAGCTTTTGCAATAATATTTTGATCAGGTTGGCTGGCTAGCAAGATAGAATAATTTTTGGAGGGTTAGATATGTATTTAGGGAAAGTGCCAATTCAATGAAAAATGATGAAGATTAGATGTCAAAAGGATGTCCCCCTCAATTCCATATCTCTCTATATATACACCGCTAATGGTACAATGCACACAGTGACACACAACTGATTAACCTCATCTTTATGAGTCCAGTCTAGCCAGCAATTGGCTGGCTAGTGTTTCTTGGCTTTGGCGTTTGGAAGGAATTTGCATTATACTGTTGAGCCAAAAGGACATGTCCACCAATATATATTATGATTATGGATCCACTCTTGCAAAAAATTAGAATACCGGTTAGGTCAATTCATAGTTAATGTTAAAAATTTATAATTTTAATTATAAAATTAATTTAGTCAGTTTCAAGTGGATGTTCTCTTAAGTAACTTTCGTTATGATGGACCAATTCGTAGCTCATAATTGTTCTTTTATATATGTACTAGCAATCGTTTGCACGCAGTCATAAAATATTTTTGAGTAAAAATATTCTCACATTCATTATATTAAAAGTTGACATGCGTCACAAAATTAAAACATATTTATAATTTGTAAAATTATGAAGATATCACTCACTTAAAGTAAAGTTTTTATAATTCATTACCAAATTAAAGAAAAAATTTAAAACTAATTAAAATAGGTAAATAGCGAAAGTTTTTGAATAAATTGTGGTTATTTATACATATAAATTTTTGTTGAATATTGAATAAGTAAAAGGGCAAATTTGATATATTAAAATTTGGTATCATAGCTTCTATTTTAAATACAAAAATACCTTTTTTTTTTTATAATAATATAAATATATATGTTAATTTTCTTACAGGTAATGCATAGCTAATTAATCTATTGCGTTTCGAACATACAAAACGATATATGAATTGATAACTAATAATTTTTATTGCTTTTAACTTTAAAAAATTATATTTACTATAAAAATTTATAATTATAGTTACGAAATTAATTCTGTATCAAAATTTTCCTGTAGCAAATATCTAAACTTTTAGTAGACATCTTTTCTACTGTAATTAAGACACCCGGAAAACATGAAGTTTTGCTTACTGCAAATTAATAATGATTTGCTTACTTTAATTTGTGTTGAATGATGACGTTGCATGTACGTATGCATGCATGTGATGCGGGCATGGACTAACAAAATGAAGAAGCTATGGCAGTGGGCCTATTGAGGGGGACTTATTTTTGGGAGTGCGATTGAACTGCTAATCTGAATTTGAGTAGGCTGAACTGAATTGTTGGAATTTGAGCTCAGATAGGCCTAATTTTAGGTGGGGTCTGAGCAAGGTTTTGAAAATCAGATCCAATTGGCCAGTTCGATCGGTTCGATTGATGATTGGAGTTCAGTCCAGTTCAGTCCAATTAAGCCCTAAAAATTGGGAGTAGTCAAAACCGATTAAAATTGGACTATTTAATCGGTTCAGTTTTTTTTTTTTGAAATTTTTAATTTTTTTAAAAAAAGAAAAAAGAAAATTATGTTGAAAATGATGATTAAAAATTTTGGACATGTAATTTTTTGAAACATGAATTTGTTTTTTTGAAATTTAATTATTTTATTTTTTTTAATCTCTCTGAAATTATATCAAATGTTTAGTATAGAAGAATTTATTTTTACTTGAGTTGAAGTATGAAATGAATGATTATTTAAATTAATGTGAAATATTATTTTTTATTGATTTATAGTTGACTAATTTTTAAACATTATTATTTTCTAAAAAATGTACTTCAAAATAAGTAAGTTAAATTTTTTTTCAAATAATATTTTTTCAATATAATTGAAAGTTTTATTTTTTAGTAATATTAAAATATTATATATATTTATAAAATTAAATATAATTATTCATTATGACGTCATATCGGTTCGACCATTGGTTTAATCGGTTGAATCAGTAACTGATAATATTACCGATTCATTATCCAATCCGATTTTGAAAACATTGGGTCAAAGGTATACACCACAAATCAAGTCGAGGCTTGCTTTAAACACTACTCAAGTTAGGAGTTTCAATTTTTTTAATTAAATAATAAAAATAACAATTATTATTATTTATAAATAATTTATACACACATTTAATACGAGTTTGTTAGACTCGATCTCTCGATTTCACATTTTATATATAAGACTAATACTATTTGACTAAGGGCCAATTTGAATTTATTTTCAAACCCCATTTTTACAAATTCTACTATTTCAAAAATAAAACACATCACTTTTTATATATTTTCACTCAACATTATTTTTATTTTCAAAACACATTCCTCAATAACTTATATGTCTTCCCTCTTTATTCCATTATTTTTATCTCTCCATCTACAGCTTATTAAAATCAACATAATCATTATATTTCTATACATTTTATCCAAATACATTTTTATTTTCACATTACATCACATAACATAACTAATTTTTATCAATTTAAAAATACTGCAAACTGGAAATGGAAATGAATCCAAATGGGGGCTAAGTAACCACTCAACAAATAGGAGTTTCAAGTCTGTTAAGAAGATGTTCAGGTAAAGAAATGATTGGTTTGGGAGGATCTATTTCAAGATTAAATAGTATATTAAAAGATTGGTAATTCTAAGATATAAGCATGTATTCATATTTTATTAATTTAATCAAGCTGGCATCTTTCTTTTAAATTTATTAATGGATGGGGTACTGTTCAATTTAAGTTCAAAAAATTAAATACAAAATATATAATTATTAAAAATAACGCAATGAATTTGGATAATCCTGTCCCTTAAATTAACCATATATCTTGTACCAAACAATTACTCATTGCCTTACACTCAAATTAATTAACTTATTAACCTACAATAATCTATATTGAAATTAAATATACACTAATAGATTTTCAATACATAATAATTAAAAATAATATTAAGTTTTTTATATAATAATATATATATTCTTGAGTATTTATTTTCAAACAAATAACTGGGGCTGTCAATGACTTGGATTTGGATCAAATCGTGTCGAATCCGAATTCGAATTCGAATTCGAATCCAACAATGATGTGCCATATACGAATTGGATCCAAGATTCTATAGGATTTTAACTGTTATAATCATATTCAAATCTATATAAAAATCGAATATTCGAAAAAATATTAAAATTCTAATACTCCCAAAAATTATATATTTGTTATTTTTCTAAAAAATTAGTTTAATCTAAATCCAAAATATTTGTCCTTAAAAAAATATACACACAACATATTAATGAATAAATTTTCACATCTATTTATCATATAAAAGCAATAACAAAATATAACTTAATTGCATTTATTTACCATATCATTGTATTTTAGATTTTGTTGCTCATAATAGTACTTACTTGACATTATAAATGCACATATACTTGATTTTTGAATCAATTAATTATAACCTGAAAATTTTATAAAAAAATAAATTCATTTAGATCAAATTAAGATTTGCATTGCATTTTTTAATATCACAACATTCAACTTCTGCTCATTATTTTTTGTTATAAAAATAAAAAAACAAGTAACGCAATTATGATGTATATAATCAACTAATTTGATATATTGTATATGAGCTCATTATTTTTTTAGTTCAAAAATTTATTTTGGTGTTGCTATGAAACCCTACCTATGTATATGTATGATACTACATATATACATGTAATATTATATATATTCAAATTCAAATTGTTAATGGGTTGGATCGAGTCAAATTTATATTCACTCAATTTATTTTGAATTATGAATTTTTTTAATCATATCATATTCATCAAATCTTTTATTGATTAAAGATTCTAAATTATTGAATCGAATTCGGATTAAAATTCGCTCCATTGACAGTCTTACAAATAGCCTGTGTCGGGCCTAGGCTGACCTGGGATCGGTGCTGGACTCTTGGGTCCAAGGTGGGCTTCTATTTTGAGCCCCTCTCTTGGCCCAATAAAAACCCAACACACATGTTTGATATCAATTCTAGCTCTTTATAGTTTCTTACCATCATCCTTAAAGAAAAATGTTACAAGAAAAAAGGGAATGTTTGGTTATATTTTTTTGTATGATTTTATTATGTATTTTGGAAGAATGAATATTGAAAGAATTATTAGAGAATGTAAAATTGTATTAGGAAATGTAATTGATTTTTAGTTATGTTTTGATAAATAGCTAAAAAATGAGTTTGGAAAGTTTTGGTATGTTTGTTTATGTTTTAAAGGAGATATTTTTTAGTGTATTGCTCAAATCAATACTTTTTTGTTGGTCTTTGGGGATAAAAATGGGTTTGAATGATTTTTTTAATTGTAAGAATAATGATAAAAAATGTATATATATGTATATTTAGACCTGTAAATGGGTAAGGTATCATCCTATCCATACTTATACCTTAAAATACTGAAACAAAAATACCCTATATTCTACCATACATTAAAATACCCAAAAAGATGAAACCTAACTCTATCTTACCCCATCTAACCCAAGATCTACTGGGTCTAGTATATTGAATTTATATTTTTAATGCATATACTAATTTTCTCAATATATACTAAAAATATTATTTGGCACACGATAACAAAAAATAATTTTTTATA
Organism: Jacaranda copaia; assembly: GCA_014898725.1. Classification (NCBI taxonomy): domain Eukaryota; kingdom Viridiplantae; phylum Streptophyta; class Magnoliopsida; order Lamiales; family Bignoniaceae; genus Jacaranda; species Jacaranda copaia. Next base: position 1,085,425 of record JACGDI010005432.1, read on the forward strand.
TTTAATTTAATTTAATTATTAAATTTAAATTAGTTAATCTTTATTTTCAATTTTTCATTCATTAATAAAAATTTTATTAACAAAGTTTATTCATTAGCAAAATTAATTTTATTAACTATTTTTATAAAAAATATTTATTCCATTATTAGTTTTATTAATGAAAAATGTTCAATTGTTACTATTGCTATTCCATTTTTTTTTAAAAAAAATTGCTATCCCAATACAATAACTTTATTAATTTTATTAATTTGGTTCAATTTTTAATGAAGAGAATTATTTAGTCGTTATTGTTCATTCGCATATTTATAATTTTTATATATAAATTTTTTTTATTAATATAAATTTGATTTTGGTATAAACTATTTTTAGGTTTATAGATTAAATTTAAGTATAAAGCAATGGATAATTTATAAGTACAGGTAGATAAGTAATTTATGGATATAGACCATATCCTTACCAATTATATTATTTTAATAAGTATGGGTATATGTATAATGTTTTGGGTATGGATAGGGTCTTACCCAATCCAAGAGAGAGAGAGAGAGAGAGAGAGAGTTTTAAAGGAGGGGACAAGCACTTTGTTTGGGTCAAAACATGGGGAAATGGAAAATAAAGAAGGGTATTTGATTATTTTAATGAAAAAATAAAATTTTTTTAGGAATATTAATTATGAAGAAATTAAAAAAATAAAGACTATATGTCAGGCCATTTTTCCTCAGAACAATTTTGTTCCAGAGAAAGACTCCCAAACATTGCCAAATCTTATTAGAAGTGTCTCATATATATATATATATATATTTGTGTTATTTGAATATTTAGACTTCATGTTTGCGAATATTTTCTCAAAATCCACACAAATAATCTGCGGTCTTTTAATTTTTGATGATGCCAACAAAGCATCAAAATGGTTTTCATGTCAGGGACTTTGTGTTACCTGTGGCACTAGTCAACTTTAGATAACCAACAAAGCTCAAGTCTTTTCAATAGTAAAGCATCAAAATAATTTTTTATTTTATTTTATAAATACATGATATATATATTAAATTTTTTTTATAAAAATAATTAATTGAGAATCAAGTATACTTGACATATATGTATCAAGTTAAAATAAAAAATAAAATATGGAGTGAAATAGTAAAGCATCAAAATAATTTCTATTTCATTTCAAAAATATATGATATGCATATTTAAAAAGTAAGTACATTTGACATATATATATATATTAAATTTAAATAAAAAATAAAATACGGAATGGAATAAAAGATCTAAAGTGCAATAAACAGTGGTCTTGATGAAAACTGAAAAAGGATAAATCTGTTTGTTATTATTAAAATTAATTGGGTACCACAAATGATATATATAAATATAAAATACAATTAATTGTATGCAAGTATTGTATATATTTTAGATTCATAAACATATGTGTGCACAACAAATATACGTATAGTGAACACACCCAAACAAAAGAAACATTTCGGAAGAATCACGACAAAGTTTAAAATGACCAATATACCCCTCTGATCCCAGCACAATCTCCTCTTGAGGAAAATTGCAACCAACGCTCTCATGCACGTTCTTGTGTAGTCTATGCAGACACGGCGGCTTTTGGAGGCGCAACCAGCTCCCGAGGCTTTAAATAAACTTTAAGCCCATTTTTCATAAACAGAGTCAAAGACATCTTCTGCTCCACCCGGTGACCGGGGACCAAAGACAGCCGGTAACGGAGGAGCACGGCGGAGGCTACAGATTTCATTTGCAGGTAAGCCAAGTCCTTGCCTAAGCAGGTCCTCGGTCCACCATTGAAGGCCACGAACTTGTACCCATCCTTGGGCGGTTCGAACCTGTCCCCCCCGGCCGTCAGCCACCTCTCCGGTTTAAACTCTCCGCAGTCCTCACCCCAAATACTCTTCATCCTCCCAACTGAGTATATGGAATATGTGACCGTTGAACCTGCCGGAAGCTTCGATCCGTCGGGCAAAACATCATCGGAAACGACGTATTTGAAGTCCTCAGGCACTGAGGGATACAAACGGAGTGTTTCGGCCAGGGCAGCTTTGAGATAAACCAGTTTGTCGGCTTCATCAAATGTCAGTGGCTCTTCAATCCATTTTTGGGTGTCTTTGCCGCGGGTTTCTTGCAAAACTGCTGAGATTTCATTTATGATCTTCTCTTCGACGCGGGTTTTGTTCATTACAAGCCAGAAGAACCAGCTGAGAGCGACGGAGGAAGTGTCCCGTCCGGCGAGAACAAAGTTTAGGGCGATCCGCTTGAGGACCGAGCTTGGAAAGAGGTTCCCATCAATGTCTCTCTTCTTCATGAACCGGGACAAGAGATCGTCAGATGGAGTCTCTTTTCGTGCTTCCAGGGCTTCTGTCATGTAGTTTTCCACAACCTGAAGGCTCTTCCTTAGCCTCCTTTCAGCCCCGACGTCTAGAATTTTCTTCAACCTCCAAAGGAAACCCGGGTAGAGTAGTCTTTGGAGAGTTGCTTCAGTTGCGGAATCAAATGCAATTGCGAAAGGATTTTCTGGCAAATCAGGGGACAGCGTCTCAGGGTCCTTGCCAAATGTGAGCCCACATATGTTGTCAAACGTTAGACGAAGCAACAAATCTTGCAAATCCACTGAGGTGTGATCTTTGGCGGCCTTCTCCAAGATGATCCAGAGACGGGTTCTGATCGTCCGGTTCACCCACCGAGCCATCGCTTGGCGAAGGGTCCTCGTGGTGAACTCAAGAGCAGCAGTCTTTCTCTGTATCAGCCATGTTTCTCCATCACTATTGAATATCCCCTGCCCCAGAAGGTCATGAAAGGCGGTCTGCCAAGTAGGTCCCTTCGGGTAATTATCAAACCGGGCTCGAAGAATATGCTCAATGTTTTTAGGGTGGCAAGTGACAGTATAGAAACCTTGTTTACGAGCCAAAAATGGGATGGCAATGGTGCTGGTCTGGTACGTGGCGACGCGGCCCGTCGCGTGGAGGTTACCGGCAATCCAGTCATGGATGCGCCGCCGGTTCATGAATAGATGAGGGAGGCTGCCCACCAGCGGCCAGGCCGTGGGACCGGTGAGCGTTCTTGCTAGGAGCCAAAACCACAGGAGATAAGCTGATGCAGCAACAGCAAAGCTGAAGAAAACTAGTATAGTTTCCATGTCCAGGGAGATACAAAATCAAAGAACTAATAAAAATGTACAACCTTTTGGCAAGGAAGTGAAGTGAATGAGATACTGGTGAGAAGGATAGTGAGATTATAAATAAAGAGTGACACTAAGGGAAAGAATTAGGAGAGAGTTGTTGGGAATAAAGGCCGCAGGAGGTCGCTGTTTGGTTTGATAGAAAAATGTGGTGTCGAATTCCATACGAATAAGCCACGCATTCCCAGTTTGTGAAAACGGGTGGATAGACAGTACTATATGATGCTTGTCTCCAGTGGCTCAATTACACTGATTAATTTAATTTCAGAAACTTGCAATGTGACAGGTGGTCTCATTTAGGTATTGTTTGGTTATGTTTTTTCTTTGATTTTATTATGTGTTTTGGGAAAATAAATTATTGAATAATGTAAAATTTATTTTTTGGTATATTTATTTATATTTTGGAGGAGATATTTTTTTTTATTATAGCAGTCGAATCAATATTTTTATGTTGGATTTTCGGGGGTGAAAATGAAATGAAGTGATTTTTTTAATATTAGAATAATAATAATAAAAATATAATGCATATATATAATATATGCATGTATATATTAAAAAATGTATATTTTGAAGAAAAAATGCAAATATGTTTGATTATATTTCCCCATAACCAAAACAATGTTGTTTTGGAAAAACATAACCAAACAAAGCCTTAGTTTACTTATATTTCGGTCTGAGTTATTTTGTTGGTTGATTTTAAAGTTTCCACACGTATAGTATGTGTATCCACTCAGGGACAAGCCAGAAACATGAATTATATGGGGTGAAATTGAATTATTAAGAATATAATATATTATAAATTTAAAATGATAAAGAAGAACAATAGTAAAGTGTATATTCTCAATAAGATAAAATTATTTTATAATTTAAGAGATAGTAAAATTATAATATTTTAAAATTTTTAATATAAAAATTCAAATTTCAAAATTTTGAGGAGGGCTGCTGCCCCTCTTAGTCCCCTCACTTCATCTATGTATCTACCAGATAACATGTAAGTTATTTCAAAAGTATATACAGAAAATATATTTTAGATACAAAATAGTAATATATATTTATAATTAGGATAATGAAGACTAATGTATTTAGGAAATATTTGATAGGATATAACATGCAAGATTAGACCATTTAATTTTATGTGGTGGTGTGTTTGATATATAATATAGCCGAGCCCGTATTACATTTGAGCCCCGTATTGTTCACCAATACTTTTTGAGTAATATTATAAAAAATATTAAAGCATTGTAAATAATTATAAAAATACAAATAAAAATAATAAAAATAAGAATAATTATGTGTCTTTCAATTCTTATAATAAGAAAAGTAGAAGCATCGTTGACCTGATCCATGCCTAATGAAATATATATAATTTATAATATTAATTATATTTGCATCTCTTCAAATAATTAAAAAAATATAAAATTAATAAATGAAGAGTTATATATTTTATTAACCTTAAAAAAGAATTGCAATCAAGGTACTGTAGCCTTATAAAAAAAATTAGCATTCTAGTTATAAGATGTTTTATAATTTTTTAATAATATTTCATCAAAAAGTTCAAAAGAGCATACTAAATTATAATTATAGAAAGAGTAGTTTTAAAGGAATTGTGTTTTTTTATTTATTTATTTTGCATGTAAAGCATAGTTGATAAGATGTAAAATACATATATTTATTAATATAATTCAAATAATATTAAAAGTGTATTAAAATTGCATAATTATAGACTTGCTCACAAAAATTCTTTACAGTAATGTATAAAAAAAATTAAAAAATTACTAATAAATATTTTTATTTTAATGAATTTTTATAAAAGGGTAATTTAATCATTTAAAAAGTTTCGTTTCATTCCTACTATTGTTGTTGAATATCAATCATAAGAATGGAATCAAATAAAAAATGACGATTCCATTTCTTTCTCATTAATTCCGTGTACATACCAAGTATAGGATAAGTTATACAATTATTATTCCTTTCCCATCTTTATTCCATTCCTAAAATTATTCCATTCACACCTTACTTCATTGCTATAGTATCAAACATGACAAATCTTGTGCTTATTTTATCCTCTATTCCACTATATGGATATGTGATAAGTGTATTAAATATTTTTTTATAAAAATAATTATTTAAAAATTAGATATACTTGACATATATACAATACATTGGAATATAAGATGAAACACGGAATGAAATAGAGGATCTAACGTGTAAACTGACAGTCTGAATTCATATAACCAATTAAAGGTGTTTGGTTACAAGTAATTAAGGTTCTCTATGACATATTTATCTCAAAAATATAATTCATACATATAGTCTATCCAATTTTTTAAAAAAAAATTATTTATACATAAATTCGCACCAAAAGTTCATTAAAATTCAAATTTATTGAACCAATTGACCACTCGAATAATCTAAATATATCTCATGACTATATGTATAAATTATTTGTTGATATTGCTGCTATATATTAGCAAGAACTCATAATGAATAAAAGGTGAGGAGGAAATCAAATTTCTTGTAGTGTTCAAATTCCGAAGATAGAGATTTGCTTGAGAAATGGGCAAATAGTATCTTTAATATTTGATGCAAGAATCTATCTACAATACACCTAACACAGTGCAGCTAGCAGAAGGGCAAAGGCACTTTGGCAAAGCTTGCGCACAATCTTTGTTCCTGTGGCAGAAGTTATCCTTTTAACTGAGTCCCAAAGGGACAAGGTTTGTTGGGAACGGTTAATCCGAGTTGAGAAATTGGCTTTGTTTCAGAACCTAGAAAAGGTTGAGAGCCTCTAGTGTGAGTGAGTCGTGATTAACAAGGCTAGCTTCGAGAAACTTTGCCGACAAGACTTGTGACTTGAAGTGTGGATTGGTTGGTAGTGCACTAATGCTAATGTTAAGGTTAGTCAAGGACAAGTAGTGATTAAACAATGCACAGGAATAAGCAAATCTATGTGCTAGAATATGGATGTAAATTGTAATACAACATGGGCACGTTTGATACATTGTAATAGTAGAAATATTGTAGGTTAACGTGCAGCAATCACATGTTTGATATCAAAGACTAACTTTGTGGATTGGCTTATAATATTAGATAGTAGTAACCCATTTTTTAGGGTGTATGACACAACAAATTACGTTAATAATCTCCAATTTGCATACATCAATTCTATTTGTGTACATCAATTGCATAGTGGCAACTTTGTCTTTAAAATAGTTATAGCTGCTATCAAACAATCGACTACTGAATAGGAGAGAGTGCATTGGCCACTAATTGACGTGGCAATTTTGCATATCAAACATGATAGTAAATTGTGTAATCTCACTTAATTTGGCCCCATTACAATTGTTGCTATTGGGCAATATCCACAATCAAATGCGGCCTATAGATATTACAGTCTACTATACAATATATAGATTGATATGCAATACTTTAAAATCAAATTTATAATTTGTCATGCCATGTTCTTTTGTATTGTGTGTTTTTTTTACACAATAATTAAATTTATTGTCAGATATATTTAGATAGTCTTGTCAATACATATCGATGATTGAAGAGATAGTTCACGAAGGGTATTTGGTTAAAAGAGGCAAAACAATTTACAAATATTGTATCAAAACATTGAACTCCATCTAAGATCATGTTTCATAATAGACTTCGAATTGATGGGCTCGCAAAGAGGCATATGATCATTGTTCTTCCACAAAACACTAATATGATGATTGGATTCACTAAGCCATGCTGTGGTGGCAATTTTGATCCTAAAAATGTGTTTTAAAATATACGAGAGTCGGAAGAACTTTTAAATTATCTTAACACTCACAACTTATTCGATGTGGGATAAAAACAAGAGGGGTGCTTGTATGAGCTTATAAAATCTTAAAAACATCTTACAATATGTTTGGAAGTATATAAGATATTATATATAAAATGTTTAGGTCTCCTAAAATATGATATTAGGGTCTTCTAAATCCTTATTTTTGAAATCTTAACGACCTCTTATAATTTGGTTCATATTAACCATAAAATTGTCATATATTAACATATTAATTACAAGTTTTAAAATTTTGTTTTATTCAAATACTTGAAAAAAATTATTATTAAAATAGAAAATAGCATCTTTTTTTTTTGATTGGTAGTAGAAAATAGCATCTTATTAGATATAAATCTAATCAAACACAGTTTAAAGGATCATCACATTTTTTTTTATTAATAGTAAGATAGTTTAGTATAAATGTCATACCATTTCTAAAATATTGGGAAATATTCATTATTTCATAAATACCCACACCCTGGAAACTAAATGCCCGTTTGGTTTTATTTTCAAACACCCTTTTCATTTGCTATTGAAAATAAAAATAGAAAATTATGAACTTCTCTCCTATTTTTACAAGCATTTTCATTTTCAAAATATTTTTCAAAATACACTATTACACTTTCTTTTCATTTTCACTTTTCATCACTTTTTATTTTTTTCTATTCACATTTACACGACTTTTAATAAACAACACTACATTTTTCAAATAAAACTCGTTTTCAAACCTAAATAATTATTATATTTTAAACAAAACCTCTAAATAATATTTTATTTTCAAATTCAAATTATAATTAACTTTTTACTATTTATTTTTATTAAAAAATAAAAATACCTCTAAAAAATAAATTTAAATAGCCCCTAAAGTCTTGGGCCATTCAAACATAATTAAAAACCAGCAGAAAATATTAGCCCAAATATATAATTGGATTTGGCTTAGATCCACCAATTGTTGCCAGTGAACCTGTGGAAATATTGGCGATGTCAAGCGCGAGTCAGTACCAACCATCGAATGGCCCTTCATTAAAAAATTATCAACCATATAACATCATCAGTTCAAAATTAATATTTCATTTTTTTTATAAAAAAATAAGCTTTTACCTTTTCATATTTCATTTAAAATTATATATATGTTAATTTCGATGTATGACTTCGTATTTCGTAGTATTGCTAGAAAGAAGTATGCACCATGACAAAATATTAAATAAAAACTACAAAATATTAAAATTTGACAATACGAGATTGACTTCTAATTTTCTCGTGGTTGTGCATATGAAATAAAACATTATTTTGAATTAATAAACTTTTATCTTTGAAATTGTGTTCTGCCACCATAATCTACATGTGGAGAGACAGATACATTTCTTAAACATTTTTACATAATTTTAATAATTACTTTGATTATTTTTATAATTTCATTATATTTATTACTAATATTTTGAAATAATCACAATATTCAAACAAAAATGACAAGTTAATTATTCATCAAAATCTATATAAATAGAAAAGGGCAACCAAACACAAACGCTAACTCCATTATTTCGCAAACGGAAAGTGGCGGACACCATCTCTGTCATCTCAACAAGAGATGTGGACGGGGTACCCATAGTTTAGCCTCCCCGGGAGGCAGCCATTGGTACGGAAAGTCCAAGATAAACCACCCCCATTGTCCATCATTACATCTCAAAGCAAGACCACTTGAATGTGCTAAATTTTAGTAAGAGTTGAAACGTGGATCCTGTTTGCTTTGTTGAGCTTGTAATCAACTTTGGCTATCACCCATTTTATTCTAAAAATGTCGATCTTCGTCAATTTGATTGAGAATGTAAAGTATTTTAAATAAAAATATGAGAAATAAAAAAGATGTAGGGTAGTTTGTCTGCTTGACTAGTTAAATATGGGACAATTCATAGATGTGTGGACTTTAGTTATCAAGAAATAGAAACTTTAAAAGTAAAACTCGAGGATTGGCATTCTATTGCTGTCATTTTATATATATACATATGGTTACAATTATTTACGTTCCAAATGAGCCAATGATATAACACTTGGCGGACTGTTAATTAGTGTGTATCATCTTACCAGAATAGAGTATGATGCGCGTCAACCAGAAGATGTATGTATACAAATATTTGCCTTAAGGAAAAATCCTAAAATTCCATCGGACATTTTTGAAGTTATAATTTTGGAAACTTATTTTGTACTTAAGCCACATTAAAGGCTGTGTAATTTTGAAAATTTGATTATATATATATATATATATATAATTGATTTAAAAGAACAAATACTATAAATTAGAATTAATGAATAATTTTGTTACATTATAAGTTTTGTGTAATGTTAGAGCCGAAAAATGGATCGATTTGCTTGATATTCGATTCGAGATAAATATGTTTGAACTTAGTTCATTAAGATGATAAATAAAATTTTTTAAATAATAGGAGATGATGCCACCTAGAGCAATACCGGGATATGGAATGATCATTAATCCCCTAACAAGGACTAAAGCCCACTACACCTGATAGGAGCACTTTCGACATATTATACACCAAGAGAAAGCTATAAGTATCTTATAACCAGCCATGCTTCAGGTAATGTTAAATATACTATAAACTCTTAATATTCTATTCGATTATCCTCTTTTGACCATAACTAATTTGTGCGTCGGAGTGCCTGCCCCCGGCTAGTTTAACGTGTGCTATTGTTGCAGATCTCAAACCTCGAGAAACAAAGCACTTGAATCATTCAACCTCCCTGGTCGAATTTGCCTAAATCTCATCCCTTTTCACTATAAACGACTTTCAACCTCATCAATAAATAAAATTTTTTAAATAAAATCTAAAAAATTATAAAACCTTTTAAATAAATTTACACAGTCACCATCTTAATTTACAACTTAATTCCACACAAAACCGCTACCATTGTACAAGTCAAGAAAAGATTCCGGCTTATAATGTCAAATTCCTTTACAAATTACAACAGACAAAAAATAAATTTTATTTAGATTATCAAATACTTTTACAAATCACAGTAGATATGTAGAGATCGAAATTGATTTTGGCAGCCTGATTACTAATAGAAGTGTACGCCTATTGTTTTGTGCCGCCTCCCTCCTTCCAATAGAAGTATTAATTAGTTGGTTTGCTTATGGATTTATGCTTAATTGCACAAATGGACAAAGTAATTAGGTAATGTGGTCTTGGAGGATTTGGACCCTTTTAATCATATCGTGTCAAGCTAAAATAGACTTGGGATTGGAATTTAATTATCAAGTCACAGTAATTACAAGTTTTGGTTCAAGCTGTATTAATTAGGCCATTGCGTTCTTAGTTATGCATTAACTTATATATATAAGTTTTGACGCAATAAATGAGTCTTGAGATGAGTTTTGAACTTCAATTTTCAGATGTGGAATTAATTTGTTATAATAATATATATCTATATATATATATTACCTATTATATATGCATTTATATGATGTGTAATATATATATATATATATATATATATTATTTTCAGTTTTTTGACGAATAGATCGGACTGATTGGTTGAATCAATTTGATCGGTGACCGAAAGTCAATTCAATTTTGATTGAAACTCTAAAACCAATCGGCTTTTGAACCGGTGAGAACGGGTCAAAATCGGTTCAATCGACGGTGACTCGATCAGCTAACCACCAACTCACTTATTTTTTTGAAAATTTGAAAATTATTTTTTTAAAAAAATAAAAACTATATATATAAAAAGAGAACTTGAGTTGAAGATGTTTCAAAATTTATTTTTTGAAATATGAATTTATTTTTTTGAAATCTAATGAAGTAGTAGTTATCTGTGAATACTTTTATTTATTTGTTGTTTTATTTTGTTAAATATTTAGTGTAGAAAAGTTAATTTTTACTTGGAGTTGAAGTACGAAATGAACGATTACTTAACTTAATGTTAAATATTATTATTATTTATTTATTTATAGTTGACTAGTTGTGAAATAATATTTTTTTTAAAGAGTGTATTTAAAAATGAGTAGGAATTGAAATTTTTTCAAATAATTTTTTTCTATATCATTGGAAGTTTTAATTTTTGGTTAATATTAAAATATTATATATAGTTTTAAAATTAAATATAATTATTACTTCATTGTAACGTCATACCGGTCAAACTAGTGGTTCGTTCGATCAAATCAGTAATTAGTAAAATTATCGGTTCTTTAACAATTCAATTTTAAAAATATTAATTATTTGTTATATATATTTAGTGCGTCCAACAAGCTTAACCTGTTGAATTTGAAATTCGACACGGATTGGGCGTCGCTCTAAAAATTTTACCGGGTTAGATTTCGAGTTTTGATAAATCGATTCTAAAGACATTTTGACGAACTCAACCTATTTTAATATAAAAATAAATAATTAATAATTAATTATTAACAGCTAACAACTAATAATTACTGTGAAAATAGAAGAATACCTATGTTCTTGTGGACTTGGAACCCCATACCTCTTT
>JACGDI010005432.1:1109956-1120615 GCA_014898725.1 Jacaranda copaia
GGAAGTACCAATTGAAGGAGGGTGCTAATGATGTGGACTTGGAATATTGTCATTTTGCTAGATAAGCGAGGGCTCTATTCCATTAGTTGAATTCAAAGCCGTTAATAGGATCTTTTGGCTGGAGTAGAAACTAGTAAATTTGTTAAAATAGTGTATCTGTTTTTGGTATGTTGCTTGACAGTTGCAATGGGATCAATAGAATGACGGAGCAAGATGAGATTAAGAAAAGCACTACTGCTTTTCTAATCAGGTTTCTAAAAAATCAAGAAGAAAATGTAGCAGCTTTTTTAATGCTAGAATAAACCAGCAACTCAAGTCCCCTAATGAGTGAAAAACTTGCAAAATTAGGCTTTGCAACTGGTAATCTGAAACTGAAATGGTTCGTGTTTCCAGCTGGTTTAGATGCAAAGAGAGATCCTGATTTTGTAATGTAAAATGGGTAAACAATGTTGCTGCAGTGCACTTTGTGGGGTGTTGTAATGCATATGCACAAAGGATAAGATGGCTCTTTACCAATTTGTAGTCTCGGTAATGCAGAAGGAAACAAAATTGGGTCACAAATTTAAAGTGGAATGCATGAAGAAGTGGTAATAACGTTGTTCACTAGCCAGAGGTTATGGTAACACTTGTCCCTAAATTGATCTGTTTTGCAGAGGGGTCTGCTGGAACAAATTTTGATATGTTAAGCATGAGTTGCTTCTAACTTATTTGCAATGTTGTGATCAGGAACTGAGGTAGAAGGAAATTCTGATTCATCAGAGTGATGCTGCCATCTGTTTCCTTAATGCGTTATCTAGCCTGTCTGCGCCACAAACTGGTGATAAGACTGCTTCAATTGGCAAAACCAACAACCAAAATTGGTTTCTGACAAGTGTTATCAGATTACAGAGCTGCTGCTACTCCTAAGCAACATTTATCATATTTGTAACTTTTGCTTCCTCTTTCAAATTTTTTTCCCTTTTTCTTTTGTTATTTGGCCATTTAAATTTTTTAACTGAGTAGTTGACAATATTGGTAGGATGTTAATGCAGTTGTAATGTTTGTCTCCATCAAGTTTTATGTTGATCTATCTATAGATTTTGCCTCCATCTGATGTTTCGTTACTTCAGCATAATAATTGTACATATGTTATCTTTAATGCTTGTGACCCCCTCCCCCTATCTTAGACGACTTATCTGAATTAGAAATTTAAAGGTATCCCTACATTAATTAGATAAATGAGGTTTATTAAATATTCAGGTCAGAGTCTTGGTAAAAATCATATACGCAAATGGGCTCCTGCATCAATTTGTTCAAGAAATCAAGCACAGCCCAGTTTACACTATATAAATAGATGGAAAATACATTTATAAATATGGATGATTGGAGGAAAAGGTATATGACTACGGAGCTTAGTCGTTCACAAAATAATTATCACATTTACAGCGACATGACACAGTTTCCCTTACAATAACATCATCAACCCTTTTCTTTCCGATTCTGATTTTGACAAATATCATTTCACAACCATCTTCTTCAGACATGCATTTTCTAGTAAGTTGACTGTACAAATGAACTCTATTGATGTTACTGGATATAATGCATATACAATGTTACGTTGCAAAAGTAAGATGTCTATCACCCAGTTTGTTACCATCATATATGTCCTCTCAAGCACTCTGGCACAATGGAATTTATGGCACTGCTTCAAGCCAACATCTTGTTTTGGACAATAACTGAACTTTCAGCAACAATTATTTATTTGGTATCAAGATCCCGATTGCAGAGGGAGAAGAGAACCTTGTTTGCCTCTGACGAAGAATGTAAGCTCTGCTGGAGCAACCACCAATTTCAACCATTCTTGCAGTTCTTCACCTTCTACTTTCTCTTTTTCTAGAATTATAATTGTTGTCAGAAGATTATTCACGCTCCAAAATAGTTATCTAAGAAAAAGTATGCTCTGCATTTGCAATTTCATCTTTCCTTTTCACAGTCCAAAACAGTAAAAGCTAAACACAGCCTAACCACTCAAATATCCTGAGATTGCAGACCTAAACAACAGCAAACGAAGAAAGATGAATTTTCTCAACGAGAGGGGGAAGGGAGGAAGAAAGAAAGAAAACAATTCATATCCAACTTCCTTGATTTGAACTCCACTTCCAATCCCCTATCTAAATCACCCAAGAACCGTGAAAGTGAAGGCAATATCAATTCTAAGCGAGAACATGAATCTTGTTTTTCTCTCCCAATTGTTCCAGTGCAAGATTATGTTAGTGAATAAACTCTCCTTCTCTTCTCCAAGTAACATAGTAACATCTTACCACACAAAATGCTATTAGACTACAAAATAAGTGGTCGTATATATTCGACTGGGCAGAAGGTACACAAAGAAGAAGTTATTTGAATTATTCTTTTTATCTTTTGAGGAGGGGGCACAGGAAGGCACGAATATTAAGATGCAGAACTGGAGCATATTTTCCCACATTTAAAGCTGGGATACTATTATCCAATACATCCTACTTAGTCATGGTCTGATGGACAATAGAAGTACTGCAAACTCAAGACGGCAGACTAGTTTTCATGATGCAGCACAGTTGGAGCACATGGTTTTCCTTATAATAAAAGATTGGCGCATCAGAGGGATAAAAGATTGCTATGACGGTGTTCCGTCATGAACATGTTTCTTTCTATTTTTCATTTTTCACAGCTGGTCACATAATTTGTTTTGTTAGGCTAACTCTCGTGATGGTATCCCACATTGAATTCAGTGGCTAATGGTTTCTTTTCATTTGATTTCAACATGAAAAAGTTTCCTTAGGCAAGCTTAAATTTTTTTGTAGTTTTTAGAAATTCATTAAATAGATGTCAAAGAAATGCAAGGAAACCAACTAAGCAGAAATTTATATTACCTTCCAGGTGGGCACCAAGACCCTCCAAGACAGTAGGGTTTGCACGAACAACTGAGAGCGCTACATCAAGTGCGGATTGCAGCAATGCTTTAACCTCTCCTTGAACAAGATCAACAAGGTGTCCCTATCAATTAAAACTTTCAATCACTACAGATGCCATGGAAGATTTGCAACTATAAAACAAAACATGGGCCTGAATTAAGAATAGACATAGGGGTTGCAGACTAGTACTTGCTCCCTCCCCCACAATGAAGATCCCCCAGACTCATCCATTCCACCACTGGAAAGAGTCGCCAAGGAGACAGGGCCTATGGTTTCATTAAGACCATATTCAGCCACGGCCTTGTATGCCATATCTGTTGCTCGCCGTATATCATCGAGCGCACCTGTTGATACACGTCCAGAGAAAATAAACTCTTCTGCCGCACGTCCTCCAAGAAGAGTAACAAGGCGCCCACGCAACTCATCGACGAAGAGCAAATACCTATCTTCAGTGGTTGGAGGTGTGTAAGTAAATCCTAGTGCTCCTCCAGATCTTGGCAATATGCTCAGCTTCTGATTATATCAAAATGGGACGTGGATATTAATCATGTTGCTACTCGTTGGTTAAATGACAATAACAACAATAATAAGAGATTTTGATACTAAATGAATTACCATACAATTAAATATCTTTCAAACTTAATCTCAAGCAGCAGCAAGGTTTATAAAGTTGACCATATGATTAAAATATCAACTGAGTTCAATTTTTTCATTAAGATAGGGGGTGATAAAATTTTTACAATAAGCCCTTCCAAAGCTAGATGGGGGAGATAAAAAAAAAAAAAAAAAAAAAAAAAGAGCCCCATTGATGGGCCACTAAATTTTCCTTAAATATTGGGGGTGCAGGCACCATTGCCATGCATATAGATAAGTAGACATATCTTTAGAATTGGATGTAAACATCGTCATAGTTAAAGCCCCTCTCTCTCTAATGAATTCTTGAAAAGAACTCTCCATGTTTGCAGCTTCTGAATTGGAATTAGTAGAGAATCGAAATGACATAAAAGCTTTTGTTTTTCCACTGCCTATATAATCTTTTGGCTCAGAATTTCAAAATGATGATAGGAACAGTTCAACAAGAAGCTTCAGTTTCTCTAGCTCCAGATTATCAAAACCCCCTCTGCCTCCCCACAAACCCCAGTCAAAATAAAAAGCATGGTCTTCAATGCACTGTCATTACTTATATCACTTTTCATATTTGTTTTTTTAACAAAAAATCCACCCTGAACCAGGCCTAATCCAACCATAGGGACACAGGAGTAAAAGAGTTGAAACAGTTAATTTAATATATCAAAAACAGCCATAAAAAATGCAGCAACTTCCTACTATTACCTCAACCCGAGGTTGTCCAGAAAGAAGATTTGCAACTGCGGTTCCCACAACTGCATGACCAGCTTCATGCCGTGCAACAACAGCTTTCTCACTGCCCTGCAACTTGGCTGTCTTCTTTTCAATCCCCTGTAATGTAACACAACCTCCTAAGAAACTTCCGAAGGCCAAATAAAACAAGCCATGCCAATGCCACAACTGTGACAAACATAAGAAATTTTTTATGGCTCGAAAGAGTTTATTTGGCTTGGTTCTGCTTTTTCATTGAGCTAAGGGTATTTTGGTCCACAAAAATCCAAACAGGGCAGAATAGGAATTGTAACAAAACCTAATGGTAGGACTAGCTATGTGAACAGAGGAAATCTGGGAGGGAGCTTTTCAAAATATTGAAAAAGAGAAAGGTATTGTTAGTAATTTAGCTAATTCCCAGGGGTGATAGTTGTTATTAATCCTTAATATATTTATTTTTCCTCTTTTTCTCCTTTATTCTTTCTTTTTTTTGGGGTGGGAGGGGTGGGGGGGTGGGTTTGGGTGGGGTGCAGGGAGTATATCTGAATCATTTCACCTTTGCTTCACTGAAAAGACTATCAGAGGATTGAACCAAAATAAACTGAATAGATAAAGAGAATCTTTAGACCCCATACAACACATGAATTAAATCTGTTGTTCTCTGTAAACTGAATTAGTTCTGACAAAAATGTAAAGTTTGCATGATTCAGAAGGCAGGTGTTATAACCTCATTCCAACTGTGTTGAGTTGAAAATGAAAGTTCAACTAGAATTTACGAATGCCATAATCTTGTTATCTCCACTGGAAGTGTCCAATTGCATTTCATTAGATGCTCTACCTAATTAGTGAACTACATTGATGTGTGTTTCATGCTATGTCAAACCAACTTTCACCCCAAAATTTACAGCTAACACTTTGAAATTGTGATCTTTTCAACTCCTGACTTCCAAAATTCATGGAGAGGTTAATATATCCATACTCAAGAGAATGGCACATACCACAAAAGAAAAAGGAAGAAAG
Source organism: Jacaranda copaia (assembly GCA_014898725.1). NCBI lineage: Eukaryota > Viridiplantae > Streptophyta > Magnoliopsida > Lamiales > Bignoniaceae > Jacaranda > Jacaranda copaia. The sequence continues at coordinate 1,115,245 of JACGDI010005432.1, forward strand.
GGAATTGCAATTTTTACCGCTATTGACCGCTCTACTGCTTGAATGAAATCAATTTTCTCCACTACAAATTTATTCTTCCTTCCAGCCAATAATGCAGCTTCATTTACCAGATTTGCCAGATCTGCCCTGCATAATAGCAAAAGAGGGAAAGAAACACGTTAAACACGTCTGTTAAGGTCAACAACATGCATCAGACACTCAGAGAGTGAATAATTACCCTGTAAAACCTGTGGTCATCGAAGCAATATCAGCCAGATCAACATCCTTGCCAAGAGGGAGTTCTTTCTTGGCAACATGTACTTCTAAAATAGCTTCTCTTCCAGTACGATCAGGTGATTCCACCTAAGAGCAAAATGCATCTTATTTTACAGAAAAATGATAGAGCTTAAACTTGAAACATTCTTAGATAAAAATCCAAATTAGCCAGTTACCATAACCACTCGGTCAAATCTACCGGGTCGACGTAGGGCAGGATCTAAAACATCTGCTCTGTTAGTTGCTCCAAGGACAATCACTGCAGAGTTACTATCAAATCCATCCATTTCCTGCATTATATTTTCTAGTAAGCTTATCTCACCCGAGCAAAATTAAGAAGCCCTTGGGGAAAAACACTGGGTTTCAGAAATCATACAGTTAGAAGCTGATTTAAGGTTTGTTCCCGCTCATCATTACTCACAATACGGAATCTACCATCACGGCTCTTAGCTACGGCATCTATCTACAAATTGAGGGATTGTTCATGAGAAGATTGTAAATGATAGTTCACCAGAATGCCTTACAGGTTACACCTGAAAACCCAACAGAAAGGAGGACTGAGGAGGGTGAAGATGAACCTCATCTATGAATATTATGGATGGAGCCTCCTTCTTTGCCCGTGCAAAAAGGTCTCTGACACGAGATGCGCCCATACCAACATACAGTTCTACAAATTCACTAGCTGAACAGCTGATGAAAGGAACATCAGCTTCTCCAGCAACAGCTTTTGCTAGAAGTGTCTTACCTGTTCCTGGGAGACCAACCTGTAACACAACCAGAGTTGCAGTTAAAGTTCCATTCAATTCCGTACACAGGAAACCATTCACAGATAAAACTGTCGTTCGCTAACTATAGAGATAAAGAAAGTGAGCTGAAACCAAACATCAGCATTTAACAATTTATTTTATGACGATCTAATGAATGTGCAGAGAATGATGGCAGTTAACAGACATATTGTTCTATATCTTTGCTTCAGAATGTAGTTAAGCATGTTTCTTACATGCCCCATTAAAAAAAGTGAAGAAATACATTCTTTTCAGAATAGATCATGCAAAATTTCTAGCAAACATTGAGCATGATTCAGCAGCTAATCATAGTTTGCTTTCTAATACTGCATTGTGCTACCTACTTAGTAGAAAACAACTCACCAAGAGAACACCTCTGGGAGGGCGTGCCCCAAGTCTTATATACCTGTCTGGATTCCTAAGAAATTCCTGGCCAGTAAAAAGCAGAAGATAAAACAATGAAACATATAACTCCTTATTATAAGAACGCAGGTCAAGCTGAAGGTACTTTGATTTTTCATAATTTGAGCAAACAATATCAAAATCTTGAGGAAGGTCTGACATACCACAATCTCTTCCAGCTCCTCCTTGGCCTCATCAACACCAGCAACATCAGCAAATGTAATAGTTTCCCCTTGTTCGGAAACTTTGGTTCCCCCAGAATTCCCAGATTTACGGTTTCTCAGCTGCCCTGGTGCATGCTGTATGCATGCAGGCAACATTCAAACTGTGTCCATAACATTTTCTTTCAGAAACAAATATACACAGTACATGGTTCATACCTGAGAAAAGCTTACAGGGAACCTATGAAGAAGTCCTGCTAGCACTGCAACATAGAATAGAGCTATCTGTAGAACAGGAAAAAAAAATTTAGTGGATGTCTAGATCTGTTCAACTATGAAGAAAGACACATAAAACAAGAAGTGGGGGGAGGCATAACTTCTAGCTAAACATGAAATATTTTCTCAAGAAGACACAGGTCTAATGAAAGGATGACTGCTAAGTTATGCAAGACATCTTACATTAGAATCAAATCTAAGCTTTGCCTCCCATCATGTTCTCATATCATACGTACAGTTTTATCAGGCAATAAGAGTATAAACTAGGGGAAGGGGATATGACAAGCAATACTTACAGATTATACATAGTTCAATTATTCATGTTAGTGTCCAAGAAATTAAACTTGAAAAACACCGGAACTGTTTTATTTCACAAGGAAATTAGATGAAACTGGAGCAAACATACATATTAATCAGTTAAGGGTTTTCCACTTTCCAGAGCCAAGGGAAGGAGGAACAGTGAAAATGTATAGCTTAAATGAAGTGAAAAATATTTCATTACAACTGCTGAATCACATGCCAACTAGAAGTACATCAATATCTCAGCAATCTAAATATGACAAATTTGAGAAATTTGAGGTAGAAAATAAATAAATGGATTAGGAAATGACCATATCTTCAAAATGAAAGCACAACACCTCCTCACAGCAAAGGAGGAAATGTTAAACACTTTGAAGAGGAAGATACACCTGTAATCAAGCTAAACTTATCCATACAAGACTACAAAACTCTATTGAATGGGGTGGATTATAATATACAAGCATGCAAACAAGTGGTGGTATGACACTTTACACAGCATGCTCTGAGTTTCACTGAAACGATAGAACCATGATATTAGTTTGGGGAGATTGCAGGCCGAAACCAGACAGAAGCCTGCATAATAGTAACAATCAAATGCAAAGTATTATCTGACAAGATTGTACCAGTTAATGGAGGAGTGATGTTAATTAATTCAAGAGATTCTTTTGCTAGTACAAGTGGTTTGTGAGAAATCAAGAAGGTGACTAGCCCCAGTTGCAGTGCTTCAAACAGGCATTTGTGCTGGATACACCCTGGGGCTCCTTCATAAAGGCTCCAGTCATGATTTACTAAATTAAAAACCCTTGTGGGGCCCTTTAGTTTATTAAACCAAGAAATCCAAAAGGAAAAACAAACACACATTCTAACAGAAGCAGCAGCCATCAGCCTTCTCCAGCAGCACAGCATATAGCCGCCTCAACACAGACATCGGCATGGCACATACAGCCAGCTTAGCCAGTCCACCTTCTCAATGTACTAATTTCTTTCTCCTGTCAGTATCATGCAAAGAGAAAATACCTCCTTGTATTTTTCATCTTTATTATCTTTTTCCATTGGATGTCTCATTAGTTAAAGATATTACTAAAGAAAGGGGATTCTAATAGATCCAATTTCCAAACAACAAGACGCACTCAATTAAATGCCAAAGTTCACTGATTTTGCTGTAATTAACTGGAATATGCTGGCACTTTATCAGAAGTTGCTATTATGTTTTCTCTTTAACTACTGTAATTCACAGAATTTGTCGAAATAATTAGAATTTTCTGGAAGATAATGGAATTCTCTTATATTTGCTCTCCAATAGAATGTTCAGAAGTTTGCTAAAATGGTATAAGAATTAAATATCCATCTGTGCTAGGTTGAAAATTGCTAAGTGCCAAAGCTTCAAACAAAGAGGATATGGCAGGGAATTATGGGAGCTTATTTAATCCTCCGGTCACCAATAAAGTCAAGTGCAGCTTTTGTTCGTTTGTCTTATATTAGTGAATGACAGATATACCGATACATTGCAAAGCAACCATTTTTGGCCCGCACTTGGGAAGTTCATCTTATTTGTGCATTGTGCCTGAGCCCCAAGACATCCTTGAGCCCTGGTGAGCATTGGGCCTTTAACAACTACAGACAAGTGATAATAACAAGGCTCAAACGGCTTCCAAGGTTTTCTAAAGTAATATGCCATAAATAGTCATAAAAATTCTATTACATTCGCACACCCAAAGAATCCATATCGATATCTTTATAATGGTTCCAAATTAATGCAAAACTGATTTCATAGTTAAGAACATTTAGCACCACGATGTTTCACAAAAGAAGGCAACTTTATGGTCCCAAGTATTCATAATACAGCAAACCAGCCAATATTAGTCATTTTGCAATCAAATTGAGGAAAAAGATATTTGAAAAACAAAAAACTAAACTAATATCAACTCACCAATGCAGAATTCAAGAATCCTCCAGACCTCTTATCCGGTGACCCAAACTCGACATTGTTCTCTAACATCTTCTCATACGGCGTCTTAATGTCAATGGGCCTTGTGGTTGTGTAAACAACCCTCTTCGTGGGAGTCACACTCCTCAATAAAGAATCCGAGTCCTGCAACTTACTATTCACCTCACCAACGGCACTCTCCACACCACCAGCTTCTCTCTTCAACTTAAACATAATGTGTACCCCATCAACCTCCACCTTCTGCACTTGATTGCTATTAATCCTACTCAAAAACTCACTGTATGGAACACTGACAAATGTGGTAGGAGTCCTTGGCTCCGAGCCCGGTAGTGGAATCCCGGGACGAAGCAATCTCATAACAAACATCACAATCCCTAATTGTATGAGCAAAACACCCATCTCTTGCGCTTGGATTATCGGTTGCCACCTCCATTTATTACTATTATTGTTAAACCAGTTGTTCTTTCCCTGCTTTTCCCTCCGGCCCGAACCCGAACCAGCCGCCGGTTTTTTGGGGCTTTCAGGCCCACTCGTTTCGGTTTTCTCAGTAGGATCAGTATCATGTTCGCGTGGGCTGTTTGCATAAATTTTGGTCAATTTCCAGTTCGGTTGATTCTTCAGAAAGTATACTTGAAGCTTGGAAACCCTAGGCTGCAACCGAAACGACACCGTGTCGCGGGGTAAATGACTGGGAATTCCATGGAAAGCTCTATATCGCCCGCAAACGGAAGTATAACTGTGCAAATAATTTGGATTGTCGTATCTAAACATGGAAATTCGTCTGTAGATTATCGTTGTATCGATCATGGCTGCCATTTGTGGGTGGAAAAAAATCTAACAAAATAAATTAACTTTCATTCACACAACACAATAATATATATACATTTACACTGAGCCGGAGATTTTTTTTCAGTTCACTGGTACGTATGGGATAGAAAAGGGGTTGCAGCACGGCGATACGGGCCGTTGGATTGGCCGAGGACGCTGGTTTTTGACCGTTAAATAGCAGCAGGAAGTGTGTTTAAGTTTTGTCCGATTTTTCATTTGGATTGTTCGGAGTTGTCCAAACGCAGAGTTTTGGAAGGAAATTGCATATAAGCCCCTGTGTTTTTCTAAAACTATGAGTAGCTCAGCTCGCCATTGCGTAAAACCCCATGTGCTTCTCAGAAATTATGAAAAACTCCTATACCAATGTAGGGTAAAAACATTAGATAGACAAATATTTAGTAACATCGTCCTCAAAC
>JACGDI010005432.1:1122923-1145226 GCA_014898725.1 Jacaranda copaia
CACTCTAGAATATATAGAATAAAAGAAAAAGAATATATACCAATGCCCATCTCCATAAAAGAAAAGGAATAGAATAGAAAGAGAAATTAATATGATTTAGCCCTAGTCCATCTTTGGGTGGTTGCTGCATGCATGGAAAGCGGGGAAAACAAGAGAAAGTAGTGAAGATGCCCTTAAACACAGGATCAGATGAAGTTATGAACCAAACATGGATTCCTATATTTTGGCCAGATTTCTCGCTCTTTCTTCCAATTCTCACCCGCGCTGCCGCTCATTATGCTTTTTCATTATTCAGAAAAATGTACACTTCGTTTTTGTTGGCAAAAATCAGTTCTATCTTATCTGAATTTAGAATGAACTTTTCCTTTTCCCAATTCTTGGTTTTCTGGTGGGTGCCCTGAGAAATGAACAGTTGATTTCGTGATAAAGAAAGATGGCTGTCAATGCATATGATGTTCAAGTTTGCCTATGGAAAATACTGAAATTATCATCGAAAACATGCGTTACATATTCGATAAAATACCCGTATCTTTCGTGTTCTTTGTTGGGCTTATTCCTCCTGTATATGTCCTTTCCATTGGTCTTTTGGGTGTTGGTTTATTCGTTTCCTCTTATTGTTTGCACTTGGATCATTCTTACCATCTCTCTCAACCTTCGAGATGGCAAGAAGTATGAAAAGGAGGAGCCAAAGGGGGAGGAAAATGGTGGGAAAACCAAGTGTGCAGCAGATGATTTTGCCAGTGATTCAGAGAACAAAAAGTCTTTCGCACGTGTTCATTCTGTTAGAAGAAGACGGGCCAAAGATATTTGGAGGGAAGATAACAAAGACAACAACAACCAGCACAGTGTGGAGGAGAAACACGCTGAAGAGAAAAACGCAGTTTCCTCAACTAACTTCAATTGTGATATGGTTGATAAAAATGCCTTGACAGAAGAAAGCCCCAAAGAAATCCGAGAGGTGGAAGTGGGTTATTCACTTGTTAACACTTCCAAAGGCACTTCCTCCTCCTCCCCTCTTGCGGCTGCAGCCTCTCAAATTTTAATTCATCATGAATTTGAAAAGAGCTTCAAAGACGATGATGGGAATGATATTAAGGCCAAGGAAGGGAATGAAGATGAACAGAAGAATGTGATGGATGTCGGGATTTCAGAGTCTGAAAGGAACAAGAGATTGGAGAGTTTGATTGCTAGGAGAAGATCAAGAAAATTGTTGAGCATTCAGGTTAGAAGGACACTGATGAATATGGATAGAAATGATCACCCGGGTCCTATTACTTCTCTTATTATACCAAAACATAATAGTCCTACTAACATTCCTGGACCGTTTTCGCCCGGCCCTGGTTCCGCCCCTTCTGTATTGTTGCCAATGAGGAATCCCTTTGACCTGCCTTATGATCCACAGGAGGAAAAGCCTGACCTGACGGGGGATAGTTTCCAGCAAGAATTCATGTCGGCTAATAACAGGGATATGGTCTTCTGCCGGCATGAGAGCTTCAGTTTAGGGCCTTTCTTGCCTGCGGAATTCAACCAGATTCGGGAACAATCATCATTGGTCCGTGGACAAAGAGCTTCTTCATTGTCCAAGCCGACAAACGAATTTGGTAGGCAAAAATTTCTCTGGATTGCAATGATAAAAGGAAAAGCGTTAATTTTCTATGTTTTTCCTTCTTTTTCGTGACAGACAGGGAATTTGATCCGATTATAGAGCAAGAATCATATGAAATGCCTGAATCCAAGACAGCAACTATTGAGAGTTCTGATGATCAGATTAAAGAAATCATTCAAGTACATGAGAATGATGCTCATAACAATACCGAAGAAGACACTGATGGTGTCCAAACAAGACCAATTCCAAGAGAAGATTGCAGCAATAGTTCAATCTCAGCATCTTCATCAGAAGAGGATCAACTCGTTTATAAGATAGACAAAGAAGCAATACTGAAATCTCTATCTATGGCTCGAAGAAATGCTGCTGAAGAAACGGAGAACAACGACCCAATAGGAGACCATTTGAATTCTGCCACTTCTGCTTTTGAGAATACTAGATTGAAGGAGCAATTTTACCATGCGGACAAGACCATGCAACACCACAAGACGTCCTATTCCATCGCTTCTGATTTGCAAGTGGAGGTCTCAGAAGTCAGTTCTCCTCCCCTAACAATCGACGAAAACTTCTCATACCAGGATGAGAATATTTCAACATGTGATGAGGATATGGAAAAGAGGGTCACTTGGGACAGTGAAGGCTCGTGGGCTGGCTCGTCTAGTCTATTGGAAGTGGACGAAGATGAATCAAGAACAACAGAAGTAGATGAGGTTAGCGAACAAGACACAAATAACGAAGTTGGATTTTCAAGAATCAACAAACCAGAATTCTATGACAATGGGCAAGCCCATGCTACCAATCTGCAAGAGAAGATCCATGAAACTTTGCAAGAAGACAATTTTTCATTTCAGGTACATGAGAACAAAGAAGAATCTGGAAGGGATTTAGTTCCCCACCCATCACAAGAAGATGATTCTCTAAAGTCAGTGGTAAGTTCTATATATAGTTGATTATATGGAAGTTTTGAAATCGATAAAAATGTTCATTTTGTTCCAAACATTACGTGCATTATTTACCAACACCCCAAGCTATTTGTTTCATATCGTATAAAAAATTTACCTGTCTGTGTTGCTGGGAAAAGTGGGGGTGGGGGCATAAAAACGTCTAAAAATTATTGTATACCTTAACTGTTGCGTCCTGTCTGATAAATGAAAATGATTCAAAAATCCTGCAGGGTGACAACACATTCCAAATGAAACAGTTTGAAACAACTGAGTCAGAGACAGGTGAACAGATTTTAGGACAATCTGGAAGATCGAATGACTGCCATGGCATGGAGCACTTGACAATAGAAAGTATAAAGTTGTCTGAAGATTCTGAAGAAATATTAAAACCTGAACAAGAAGAAATGGTTAAGGAAACAACAGTTGTCCAGAACCATGTTGATCTCGAATCAGTTCAACATAGTGAAGGTGAACAAAGTTCCGAAGTAAGCATTACTCAAACTACGGTGGATTCTAGTGATCCTCAAGCACCATCCCCGACACCAAATGTAGCTGCTGAACAATTTCCCGTTTTTCAAACTTCTTCCTTGTTATCACCCAAATCTGTACTTCTACCAACATTTTCGATGGACCAAGGTTACAGGTCAAGTTTTGGTCATGATACCGACGAGGAGGTCCAGCAAATTAGCACTCAAAATACAGAAGTTTCAAGTCCAGTTGCCTTCCAGAGCTCAACTACTTTGACTGAGCACTCACTAGATGTTGAAGTATTGCAGGTTTGTGAAAATTTGTCCAAGAAAAACACATCAAACTTGAGTAGATTGGCCCAAGATACTTCTTAGCATGTGTATGCAAAGAAAATGACATTTTTTTCAATTTCTGACATTATGAAACTACTTGAATATGGATCTGTGTAAGGACAAGTATTGACTTACAGTTGGACCTCTTACACAGCAGGAATCATTGGAACGTTCAAAGATGTCTACGACAGAAGCTGACAATACTGAATCTGCCAATAGACAGGAATTTCATCAAAATGGCATAGAACCAATAGAAGTTGCCAGTAGTAGTAGTTCCCAAACAGAGGGTAGTCAGGAAGCGCCTGTAAAGTTGTTAAAGCCAACAATAGAGGAAACTAGCCCCAGATCCTTCAACAACAATGATGAAGTTTCTAGAGAAAATATTGAAGCTGCAAATCAAACTGCTTTTCACAACATTACAGATCCAACCGACAACTCAAATTCATCACTAGCAACTGAACAGGTATATTTTACTTAGCATTAGTATCTTTTTTTGTCAAATGAGCATTCACATAGTTACTTAAACTTGTGCGTATGTGGATTATGTACTTAGGTTTTGTTAGTTAAATATATTTCAAGGTTATAGGTCTATCTTTATTAACTGAAACAATATTCTTTCTTGGCAAGTGGTCTCTTTCTATAACTCCAGCCTTAACAAATTGTTCTTATCTATGTTAGTAATTTTCAATGTCTATTCATGTGTGCCATGGTACAAGAAGGACTTGTCCCGGCACCAAGAGAAGGTTATTGGAGAAGTAACAGAGAATGACAGCAAAAATCCAGCAACTGATGAGGATCAAAGAGAAAACCCAGCCTTACATGAAGATACTGGACATGATCAACACTATTTGAACAAGCCCAGAGATCAAGAAAGGCAAACAAACTCAATTAACTTCAAACTATTTTGATCAGACAAAAGAAGAACTTCAACCTTATGATGCAGACGAAACTACTATGGCCCTCTCACTACTAGCAGAGGACAATGTTAACTCTCAATCCTATCAGAAGAGCGAAAATGATAGAGAACCCACGCAACATGCCAACTCAGACGAATCAATGCCAGCCCCTGAATTAGAGACCATTAATAATTCTAGCAATGAAACCAAGTAGAGCCAATTAGATATATGCACCAAAGGGCTCAACAAAATGACTCATTTCTCCAAGTATAACAAAGCTAGACAAATCGAAGAATGATCCATATCAAGATGAACAAGTTTTTTGTTGTTTTTGTTGAAATACCCTATACATGAATCATCATGTAGGGTTAAAGGTGATTGTTCCAGTACTGGAGGGAACTTGTAACATATTATAGGACTTAGAAAGGCTCGTTAAACCAAAATTTACCTTAGGTAGGTATACATCATAAGATATTGCTTATTATCTTGGAGTTCAGTGACAACCTGCGTAACATTTCATACGTACTTTTGTACTGAAATTTAATTAGTATGAAGAAAGAATTCTCCTTGTACCTCTGTTTGCCTTTCCTAAATATATGCAAATACACACACACACACAAACATATCTACAGATATGCTCCAGTAGTCATGACAATTTTTTTTGAGTTATATGACAAGACATGAAAAAATTTATTGTACTCGTTGACTAAATTAATTTATTTTTATTGATGAAATAGTACATAGTTTTAGGTTATCCCAAGTTCAAATTTTAAGGCATCATTATTTATACTTTAAGCCACATTTATTTTATATTTTATTTTTTATTATATACACGTATATCAGTAGTTCATTTAGGGTCGAATTCCTAACCTCCCACATTACATGAAAATTTTATGTTATTGGGCACGGGCCAATTGGCAAATTTGTTTTATATTTCATATTGCAATTTTGTTTCTAATAGGAGGTTCTACCTATAGGATAAATTAGGACATTTGTTATCGCATAAAAATATCATGCTTATTATTTTGTTTCTATAATCATCATTTTTAAATTTCAAAAATAATATTTACTGATTGATATTTTTTATCCACTCAAAATCACAAGATTTACTTTAAATTTAAAATAATTTTTTATTTTATTTAATGTTAATAGCACCTAAAAAATGATAAGGTCCGTATAAATTAAATAATAATATTTAATAATTTTGTATTAAAATATTTACTATTCTGAAATATTGCTTTTTTTCACACTTCTTTTCAAAATTTCTGCTTTACTAATTTAAATATTATTTTTATTTTTATAAAAAATTAAAAAAAAAAGTATTCAAAATATAAATAATTAAGAGCACGAGCAATGAAAATTAAAAATGGAGTAAAACATCGGCAGTCACAATCACTCTTCCACGATCGTCACCATAACGAAGTGGACTAAAATCTACAGAGATAATCAACCGCTTTTGTCTTCCATTACAGTTTCTTGATTTTCTCTGCCTCCCATTTTGGTTGGATTCCAAAACCTATGCAACTCTGTTGACTTCAGCGAGCAAATCTAAAGCCATGAATTGCATCTACAAAAACCCGAATGCCACCATCGAAGCTAGAGTCAAAGACCTCCTCTCCCGGATGACCCTTCAAGAAAAAATCGGCCAAATGACCCAGATTGAACGCAGCGTCGCCACCCCTTCCGCCATTAAAGACCTCTCCATAGGTCAGTTTAAAGTAATACTATCACTATTTACTACTTTTTTGTGTAATGGCCAAGAGTTTAGTTGAATGAACTTGGAATGCTTATTGTTTTTCTTTGCTTGACACTTTGCTTTGGATTCTTGTTATTTTCGTCTTCATTTTCTTGCTCTATTCTAGGAGTGTATGATGAATATTGCTTTCTGGTTTGTTAATGTAATTATTGATATATTTTAGTTTGGCTCCCATGATAAGATCAGTCAACCAAGATAACTTTATACCATTAATCATTCATGCATAGGTTCATTTATTGTTTTTGCTGCTGTTTTCTATTATGAAATTGAAGCTTTGGAATTTGAATAGATTTTGCATTCAAATTTGAATTTTTTTCCCCATCATTTCGAATTTCAAAAAGTCTAATCATGTGAAACAAGGTTGAATTTTTTGGGATGTAATTATTCGACTTTGATTGCATTTTGTGATTGTTGCAGGTAGCGTACTGAGTGTTGGTGGAAGTGGGCCGTTCGAGAATGCAAAGTCTTCGGATTGGGCTGCCATGGTGGATGATTTCCAGAAGGCGACTCTAGAGTCACGGCTGGGAATTCCATTGCTGTATGGGATTGATGCTGTTCATGGTAATAACAATGTGTACGGTGCTACTATTTTCCCTCACAACGTAGGTCTCGGAGCCACCAGGTTGGTTTTTATTGAATTATGAAAATGCTCGAATGCCATAGATGTTTTTGAATATTAGCTAATTGATATGAGCAATGGAGTTATATCTCTTAGAGATGCTGACTTGATTCGGAGGATTGGTGCTGCAACAGCCCTTGAAGTTAGAGCAAGTGGGATCCACTATACTTTTGCTCCATGTGTTGCTGTAAGTTTGCATATATTCAATGGTTTTGTTAATGCATGGTGCTTTTTCTGCTCTCATATTTTTTTCTAGTGTTATAAATGCGATGGTGTCAATTTAGTCCTCAATGGTATATTATATTATAGAGTTAATTGTATTAAACCCCCCAATCTATGGCCCTCGTTGCACATTGCCCCATAATCATTGTTGATGTGTAATTTCACCCCCTGAACTAATTAAAATGTGCAATTTCACCCGCTGAACTAATTAAAATGTTCATCAACAACACAGTTTGCACTATTCCGGTGGAATCTAACAATAATATTCAGTTGCTTCAACCCACGTATCGAATGCTCATTGGTTACATTCCACCGGAATAGAGCAAAGGTGGTATTGGCAAACATTTTCATTAGTTCAGGGAGTGAAATTGTACATCGACAACGGTTGGAGGGCCATGTGCAATGAGGGTCATATGTTTGGGGGTTTAATGCAATTATCCCTATATTATATCTTATGGGGGTTTTTAATTTTAACGGTAAATTATTTATTTCTCAGAAGAGAAACAATTTTGTAAACAAAATACTTCCTTGCCAGCTTCATCCTTGAGGTAGTGATTGATGGTTGTTTTTTGTTCCTGACATCTGAATGGAAATGCTTTACTTGGAACTAGTACTTAAGTGAAAAGGACAGAAAAGAATAGGAAATCAATAAAAGTCAAAATTTCTGTGTAAAGGAATATTCACTAAATTGAAAGAAATTCTTAAATGTTGTTGAATTCCATTAAAAAAGTAAAGGACACAAATGTATTAAGTTAACACTTATTTCTTGTAATAAATTCCTGACATGCTTTTTCCTCATATTTTCCTTTCAAACCTACAAATAAAAAAAAATATCTTTTTGTCTTTTTACTGGGACTGAAAAGTTGAATATTTCGGATACTAAAAATTTTGTTTGGTGTGTAACTGTTGGAGCCGTGCCTTGCCCTTTTTTATTGTGTTTGTTCTATCTAATCCGTTGTTTTATGTCTTAGTCATTTTTGGCTGCTGTTTGTTGATTAAGATGATACTAACAGGTGTGCAGAGATTCCAGATGGGGAAGATGCTATGAGAGTTTTGGTGAAGATCCTCAGATCATTAAGATGATGACCTCGATGGTCATTGGCTTCCAAGGACAACCACCACAAGGACACCCAAGTGGTTACCCATTTATTGCTGGAAGGTATAGACTACTTACATTGATGAACGTTTAAAGAACATTGTTTAAGACTTCAGACTTCTTTAAAAACGTTCTTTTTAGAGATTCTCTTCTTCTTTTGATTGCTCAACATATTATCACATCAAGACTCCATAGGTCTACTTATACTTTTCTGGAAGCAGATAAAAAAAAAACTTGGGATATTGCTGGTCCTTTGTAATTGCTCCTCGTCCAACTTCATGTAGAATTCTCAGTCTTCACATTCACTTTATCTGGATCTAGCACTTCCTTGAAGCTCTTTTTTTGAATTTAATATGTTTCCTTTATACTATTGCTTAACTAATGAGAATATGTAACTTCAGAGAAAATGTTGTTGCATGTGCAAAGCATTTTGTAGGAGATGGTGGCACCAAGAATGGAATAAACGAGGGAGATACAATATCATCATATGATGAACTAGAGAAAATTCACATGGCTCCATATCTTGACTGTATTTCTCAGGGAGTATGTACTATCATGGCATCCTACTCTAGCTGGAATGGAACTAAATTACACAATAGCCATTTTCTTCTTACAGAGATCTTGAAAGATAAGCTTGGCTTTAAGGTAAGCTATACCAATTGCAACAAACATCCCACCCTTTGTTACTTTTCTGATTCACAAAATCACTTCTTGTTTCTTTTCTAGCTGGTGATTTGTCATACTATTATGATCTAGAACTGCAGACATGCCGAAAAGATATGGCCCATAAAATATGATATCGGCAATTAATTTGATCTTTCTTCAATGCTTGTTACCATTCTCATATTGTTTTATGAAAAAACCTATCCTAGAAACAATTGCTTCTTCAACTCATGAAAACACTAGGTGGCTCAAGTTCCCATCACTGGGCATGCATTGATGTAGTTGACGCTGCTACATTCATGAGTCATTCACAGTTGTTTTGCAAATGCAATGGACTCAAACCAGTACACCATTGGACATTAGTATGCAGGAACCCTAATTCAACCCAATAGCAGTCGCGGTATCACTATGTGGCAGTATAAGAAATCATGCACTTACAAGCTCTGATACATAGATGCACGGCTTATGCACTTTGAGTGCATGCAGTTTCGGTTGCTCATTAGCATGATTTTTTATAGATGAAGAAATGCTTACGTTTGTTGAATAACTTGTATTTGTGGGTTTAAGTGAGTAGTTGCCCTAATTAACTTGGTCACTAGTAACTTTAAGTGTATTTGGATAATTCATTCGAGCCAGATGGTAGATGTATTTACATTTACTTTAGTGCCTTCATTCTTCTAAATGCATCGAGAAGACATTAGTGTGGTCTAGGAGTCTTTGGTGACATTTTGATAGATAAGAAGCCAAGCCCAATAGTTGAGCTCTTTTAACAAGAGAGGCAACCCAATTCAAATGTTGACATGAAGTTTAAATCAACTAAGCTTGAATGTCCCAATCAACATGTCACTTGCCATTGGTATGCCAATTTTCTAAGGCTCTTATGGAACATAAAGAAAAAGGTAAGAACAAATTGGGGGTTATTGGATTGATAAGAAATGGCTGGCAAGGGCTAGTGATCACTGGTAATTGAAACAAATCATGTTCATAACAGGGGAGTGAAAGAAGAAAATAACAGGGTTCCTGAACGGGTAAGGAACGATTGGCATTAGCTACATGATCAGTGGTGATTGAAAAATGTCATGTTGGTAACAAGGGATTTGAAGTTGCTCTTTGGGTCTGGGGCTAGTTTTAATGGGTTATGGAGGTGTTAGTCTTCTGACACCGTTAACCATGTTGTTTTAGCTTTTGCTAAAATGCAAATGGATCAGAACTTATGAACCGTGGTGATGTATGAGTTGCTTGTCCAAACCAGAAACCCAGATTTCTAGCCGTAATCGTCAAGTTCCTCTAATTTCTACCATTCCTTTCTTCTGCTTCTTATATACAGCATATTATGGGTGAAGCCATGTTGTGGATCTTTCCAGGAATTTCTCTGTGAAAAGGACCACACATGCTTGTTGTTGGGCCTAATTTTGATCCCATGGCTTAAGCTACAGGTCTTGGGTCTATCCCTGTGTATAAACTCAAAGCTGTTATCTTGTATGCCATGTGGGGCAATCTCATTCATATCTGAATGTTGACTATCCAAAAGTTCAAGAGATTGTGGTTTTGGTGGATGTTTAGACATTGGCGGTATATTTCAAGCACAAGTGGTAAACTTAATGGGTCAAACATGATTTTAAGGGACAAAATGGTACTGTAGGTTCCAAGATTTCACAAACTGAAATTTTAAAATGTTTCAATGGGGAAATGAGACATCCTACGACTAGTGATGTCTGCAATATGTCCTTGTTTATTTCCTTTGTCATGTGATTTTCGACATCATCATTTTGTGCTTCTGTAATTGGTTTGAGAATTAAACTAAAAGCTACCAAAGTAACTGAACTCAGACAGATACTGAATATTGTGAGATTTTCTTGCAGGGGTTTATTATTTCTGACTCTGAAGGCCTTGACAGGCTTTCTAATCCTCATGGATCTAATTACCAGCAAAGTGTTCAGTCAGCAATCAGTGCTGGAATTGATATGGTGAAAGATCGCATGTTTTTTGTTTACAATATCAAGCTTATATAGAACCAAATTAATTTGTTTCCTTTCTGTCTCACCAGGTGATGGTGCCTTACCGTTTTCAATTATTTCTAGATGATTTGATGGATTTGGTGCAGTCAGGAAAAATATCAATGACCAGAATTGATGATGCGGTTGAAAGAATTCTGAGAGTAAAGTTTATTTCAGGCCTCTTTGAACATCCCCTGAGCGATGGATCTCTGTTGGATACAGTTAGATGTGAGGTGAGCCCTTTAAATTTACGGTCAGTATGTGTAAGTTTTGCTGTCAGGTATTAAATGGCAAAAATATAATTAACAAATTGGTGTTTCTTATTGTATAAGGATATTGCCAAAACCTGCAAAAGGGTTTGCTTTAATTAATGATAATGCCCTTAGGTTTCCCAAATTACATCAACCTCACTTGACACTAACAGCCACTAAAATTTACTTGCATCTTTTATGAAATAACTCTTACGCAAGCCTTGATTGGGATTTTTCCAATTTATAGAGACCTTCCATTAGGTTACAGTTACCTTTCTCTAGATTTTCCATTTAACAGTCAGGCCTTCTGTGGTTAATTTAAAAAAATCGTGGAATAACCCAGAAATTAAAGACACTTTGAGCCATGGACAAAACCTAAGTGGCTGTTTGGTTTCATTTCCACACTCATTTTTAGTTTCCAGCATTTTCATTTTGGTGAAAATTAGTTATGTGATGTGATGTAAAAATGAAAATATGTTTGGATGAAATGTTTGGAAATGTAATGATTATGTTAGAAATGTAATAATTATATTGGTTTTAATAGGTTGTAAGTAGAAGGAGATAGAAATAATTGAATAGAGAGAGAAGATATATAGGTTATTGGGAGGAGAAATATAGGTTATTGGAAAATGTGTTTTGAAATTGAAAATGAAAATGAAAATGATGTTGGGTGAAGTGGTTAAAAAGTGATGGTTTTCATTTATGGAATAGTTGAAAACGTGAAAAGGTGAATCAGAAATGAAACCAAACACCCTCTAAGTATCTTAATTCGGATTCAGGTGCAGGTCCATGACACCATGCTCAGGTTTAGACCTAGAATTGGACCATTATCTCTTTCACCTCACTCACCAAGGTTATGCTCATACTCAAGCCCAGAAATTTAATTAACTCCGAAGGTTTGGTTTTTAGCATGTTTAGTCGACTGGTTGTTTGTGTGATGGCAGCAATAACACTGCAATGCTTACTAGTTTAAAATATAAAATATTTTGGAATAGAATATGGGAAATATGTGTAATTGATATTAAATACTAATGTTTTTTTTACCGAAATAATTTGGACCGTGTTTTTGTAACATAGAATGTAATATCATAACTTTATAAGTGAAAATATTAAATTGGGAATTTATTTTAACTTGGATAGGTATAACTGGGCTTGTCCATGGTTAGACAAACCTTGGGAGAGTCTTTTTTTAAGTTTGGATGAACCCTTGGGGGTTTAAAACTAGCCATTTTATTAAACAATGTTATTATGGTTTTACTAAAATTTTGACACTACTCTGTCAGAGAAACTAACAGTTGGGGTTATATGTAGACAATGACAAACATTAGGGTAGTAGATATAGTATTAGAAACCAAAGGGGGGCCTACCTATATTTAGATCAAGTTTCAAGGGAGGTTTCTATAGTTACTCCTGTTATATGTGTGGATCTGTGGTTTCAGAATTTATATTGGGGATTAACTCAGAGGAATCATGGACATTTTTGGGCTAATTAGGCATAAGCAGATATGTGCTCTGCATTCAGAAATACATAAAACCTTTTGATAGCAGAGTTAGAAGAAGCTTTAGAATAAGTCGTAGAAGCAGAGCAATGTTCTATTTGAAATTGAACTAGCCTTACTGAAGGGAAACAGAGATAAATTAATTAGTTCAAGTGTCTCAGTTAACTCCTGCCCACCCACCATCTGGCTATTGCAGTTATATTACTTTGTGCTTTAGAATTTGGTTTGTATTCAAACCCAATTTTGATGTATCCTTTATGCTTCCAGTCATTGTCTTTGTAGATCAATTCCAATTGGTATACAACCAACCTTTTGCAGATAGTCCAGTTAAAAGCCCATTAGGAAGAATAGAAGAGAAAAGAAAAGTAACTATCCCTCTAAAGGAACTCCTAACATTTGATTCCTGTGTCAGCTACATAAGAATTTAGCACGCGAAGCAGTTCGTAAGTCCTTAGTTCTGCTAAAGAATGGGAAGGATCCAAAGAAACCATTTCTTCCACTGGACCGGAATGCAAAAAGAATTCTTGTGGCTGGAAGGCATGCCGATGATCTGGGATATCAGTGTGGTGGCTGGACAGCGACTTGGGAAGGGAAAGGTGGCAGAATAACCAGTGGTAAGTTATCTTTTCGCAATTTAGCTGAATTGTAATGATGGTATGTCTAAAGAACTAATATAAGCAAGACCAAGCATACCATGGCCTGTAGCTTCCATGTAACATATTTTGTTCCATGTCCTATTTTCATAGCACAGATCTGCTTCTATTGATCTCCTTTTAAGTTTTATTTTGTGAATTTTCACTCATATGTTAGTCATGATAATAGACAGCTTTTTGCTTATTTGCTGTTAAACTGACTTACATTAGATTCCATTTCTTTTTGCAATTAATCATGCCATCATGCCATTATAGAGTCATTTTTTGCTTAGAATTTTCCAGCTGTGGCATATTCTTATGTTTGCTGAATATGGGATTTGATTTACCTGGAATACAATAATTCATTTCCTTCTGGGAAGGTTCCCCCCCCCCACCAAACACCCCCTGGGCCCCCTCTCTCTGTGTGTGCCCACGTATGCATATGTGCATGTGTTTTTCCGCACCACATATGCCAATTATGCCTATATATATACAGAGCAAGTTTTCATGTCATTTGACTGCCAAACCATGTTCAGTTTCCAAAGTAGTGTGCATGATGAAGGCTGCTGTGAAAAAATGACATCAATGAAATGAGACTGTAAACATTAGTTTCTCAATAACCATTTTTAAATTTTCTTTCAATAGGATGTTGACATTTGTTCTTCATGGACATCTCTATTATTGAAAATCTCACCATGGTATTTTCATCTTTCGTCAGAGTCATTCTCATCTTTTCCATGATCTTTAACATATTATGAACTCTATTACTATGACTAATTTTCCTTAGGCCAAAGTGTATTCACTAAACAACAATAGAATTGTGAAGTATATAACGAGAAGCTACCTGAGGCATCAATGTCATTGTATAACTGCCTGAATTGTTGTTGTAGTAGGGCCAACAGTGCAAATCTTACTCATAATAAAGGATTAAGTTATTTTTGAAAAGGCGCTGATCTTGTTCATTTTTATTTTGAAAATAGATTGCAATCTCATCTACCATATCCATTATTTTTGTGGGATTGCCAATATTTCAAAACCTCAGCCTTCACAAAATTAGATGTCTCACAATACCAATGAGGTCTCACAGTTGCTCTTTTCTGCTTTCTGTAATATGGGGGGATCTTACTGCTCCTGCCCAATGAAATGAGTGTAGTTGTAGGCTCTCTGATGCCAGATATTCTAAGAACATCAGCCAACCATAGTCCTGTTCCTTCTGTTATGTTGCAAAAGATGATTTTGCTCAGGAATTCTGCAAGTTACCTGAAGCCATTTAACATTGAGACATGAGTGATGAATGATGTAGTCGACTCTTCCATATCTGTATTTGCCAAATGTTTAGCCATGTCTGCATCCTTAAACTAGAACTTTAGCATAATTTGTACTTTAAGAATCTAAAATGGCTGGATTCATTTTGCCAAAATATTTTTCTTTCCCCAAAATGAAGATGTCTTTGATTAGTATCCTTTCAGGCAATATTTCTTGAAACATTCTTAAATAACATCCTTGTTTTCAAACTGTATGCCGTATTTTCAATATACACCCCATTTTCAGAAACCACTCTTTATTACACATTTGTAAACAAATAAACCAAAGATGTTTTCTCGAAATGAACTATCCCATTAACTTACCTGCTCAATTGGTTAGATACTGCAACTCACACCCAAATGCAATTGCTTGACGATAATGTTTTTGGAGAATGTATTTTGAGAGTGTGCGATTAGAGAATGCTAGAATGAATTTTATGCTTGGTTGTATTTTTTGAGAAAAAACAAAATCTATTTTAGATATCTTTTCATGTAAGTTTTTATTGATCATTGGTGTCGCATCAAGAGTTTATATTATTATATGTTATTTTTATAGTGATGTAATTATTGAAAAATTTGTATTTATAGTTAGATAATGACTAAAAGATATAAATATATATAGTTTTAATTGATGTAATGATTTGAAATGATAATATTTTTTTAATAATATTTTGGGAGAAAAAGTTGAACTCTGGAGGGGATTTTCCAGAAAGTGGAAGAATGAAACATTCTCTAGAAATGAAAATATTGAATGCCTTCATTTTCATGCATTTCCCAAGAAAATCTTCTCAAAACATCTTCAGAAAATACTTCCCTGAAATGATGATGGGAATAGCTCCAGATGGATTTTTGTTTTCCTTCTTCTTTTGCTGTACTAGAGTATATGGAATTTAACTCATGATTCAGTATCTTGATGACAGGCACTACCATTTTGGATGCTATTAGAGAAGTTGTTGGGGACAAAACGGAAGTGATATATGAACAAGATCCATCTGCAAGTACCTTTGTCAGTAAACATTTTTCTTTTGCCATCGTTGTTGTGGGTGAAGGCCCATATGTGGAGTCCGGCGGTGACAGCACAGAGCTTACATTTCATTTTAATGGCGCTGAACTAATAAGTATGGTTGCTGATGAAGTCCCTACATTAGCAATCTTGATATCTGGGAGGCCTTTGACTTTAGAGCCATGGCTTTTGGACAAAACGGATGCTCTGGTTGCTGCATGGCTACCTGGAAGCGAAGGAGGTGGAATTACGGATGTTATCTTTGGAGATCACGAGTTCCAAGGACAACTTCCGATAACCTGGTTTAAAAATGTCGAACAACTCCCGATGCATGCTGAAGACAACTCGTATGATCCTCTGTTTCCAATCGGTTTTGGCTTGACAAGCAAAAATGAAGTTATCAAGAGCTGCTAACTGAGTAACTTCTGCTTCAGACCAGGTGAAAATCTAAGCTTCTTCACTTAACGTAGCAGGAAATTCCCATCATTATGCTTTTCATTTAGTCGTGAGAAAGAATAGCCTATATGCAACACATAATTGCATGAACCGTAGCAAGCTCAGCCAGTTAACACATTTTCGCTCTATGCTATCTTCAACCATCATGCTGATGATTATCTTGTACAAGTGAATATGAGTTGAACTTGGTAGCTTGATATGTTAGCATATATGTCTCTTGTTATTTTGAACTCAAGTTGAATTATAAACATGGTCCAAAACTTATTAAATGTTAGATTTATTATGTCCAACGAGCAGACTGAATTCAAATGAACTTTAAACTTTGTTTTACGAATACATAATATTTCTCATTCTTTCCTTGTAGGGGTAGATTATTGGAAAGGTTTGTTACAGTCCGTATGAAGTGATATTGAATACATTCATCCATTCCTTCATATTTAAGTTATGCTTTTTTCCTGTTGCTTTGATTTGATTTATCATATAAAAGGCATGACATATTTTTTGCTTCCTATCCTTGGAAAAGCTTAGTCAAACAAAATTCCTGCAAGAGCTAGCACCCTCACCCGCACCCCCAATATTCGAAGATAAGTGGTGCTTCCTTAGATTTTTATTTTTTTTCATTAACACACGTACACTAAGGGTTCGTAAGAGTTTAAATTTCGAAACTAACACATATAAGTATGAATGAATTGGTAAACGAGGGAGGTGTTGTTCTGATTCATGGAAAGAAAGAGGAAAAGAATTAGAATAAGAATATTGGCCAAGAATAGAGATAAAACCAATTGGATAACCAACCGAAAGTTTGAGGTGCTACTACTATTTATGTGGTTGGAATGGGGCTGCTTAAGGAGTAGTAGATAAAAAAATAATATTGGAATAAAGTTGCCCTAGATGCCTACTTCTCTTGCAACTTGCATAACTATTTAGACACGCACACATGTATACACATATTTATATGCTTCAATTCTTTCGACTATAGGCTACAGCTGAATATACCATAATCAACTGCTGCTGCGCTAACTGCAATCCCCTATCATTCATGTCGCACTTGGGACTATTATTTTTATGCGTTTCGTACACAATTTCCACAGGGGGAAAAAATCTTGATATAGTACTGCAGCATATTTCAAGATTATTAGTGTCGAAATCTGTATATAAAAAAATAAATAAATAAAAATAAAATAAAGAAGAAGAATATTTGGGCTTCTTGGGGCATGTCAAGTACACCTGCACATGGATTCCATGTATATCGATCAGTACTTTGCTTGGACTTTTCATTTATTTCCATCCAAATCTTGTAATGACGTACTATTCATTTGCTTTACACTTTTTATCTATATAATAAAATGTAAAGTCAGAATGGTATAACTTAAAAATAATTGTTTACTTTTGAAAGTATTACCGCATTTTATATGTGAGAACTCCAATATGAATAAAGAGCATTAAAAATTAGCTTAGACGGCGATAATATTCTCCACTAAGAATATTTCCTAAAAAATAAGAGTGTGATAATGATTTCATAGGCCAGTTAAAATGGTTGACCAATGACCACTCTGCATGTCTGCACGGTAGTACCAGAATTGGTTTTGATCAGCAGAAAAATCTCAACTCAATAGATATACCAATGTAATTTAATATGTTAATGATAAATCACAGAGTTTAGGATGATATGAGTTAAAACTTGGAATTGAGAAAGATTTCAAAATTGTACTGTAACTGTTGGAATGCACACTCAGCTTCTACTAAAAGGGCTTGCCTGTGGCTCAGGACAACTCCACCAATGCCAAGATCAAAACTTGTTGGTCACAGTGGATTCAATTCAAATAGAGTGCTTTATGACTCAGCCAATCTGGGAAAATATCACTCTTTAAATTGGTCCATCTGCGTCATGTCAACAAAATAAAGGGTTTTTCCTGTGTAAACTAAGCCAACACACCCACATCGCTCTTTTAAGCTGCAAGTAGTCAACGAGGCAAGGATTTCGCGCTTATAAATTGTAGTCCGGATCATCTTTTTGGATAGTATTTCACCTTTTATTCTATTTTGTAAATATATACGAAGTTGTATTTAATATTTCATTAGAACAATAATTGATTATGTCTATGAAATAAAATGGAATAGAGGAAGATCCAAAATGTACAAAATCAGTATAAGAAACCATAGACCAAAGACTCAGAGAACTCCTTCCATGATGATAACTCATCTCTTAGATGCAAGGAGTATCTCATCAAGATGTTCCATTTCAATGTGGTGGCATTTGGAATTACCACTTTTCTAGCAACACATTGCATCTACCTCAAATGCCAATCAAAATATTCACAAAAGTAGATCAACAAAAACCACAAACAAGCTAAGCTTTAGGCTAAATTAACTAGGCATTTTCAGACCAAGCCCTTCTTTTTCACCAGGAACCATCTCATGCATTGGGAAAGTGAAGCCCTGATTGCATCTGAAAGACCATACTTTGAAATCCCATATGTGATTCACCTCTTTGTAGGTGTTGGTCGTGCATTTTAAGTCCATAAGAGTTCATTCCATAAGAAGGAGAAATAAACATATTATTCCCATGGCATGCTGAGCTAAACCCCATCATGAGTGTCTCATTACTGCTCTGATTCCACTGGAAAGGAAGCTTCTGAATTGCAGGGGAATTCGACCGTTGCGGAAGAATGGAATTCTGCTCCGGCGAAGACGATGGCGGCTTCTTGTTATCCGGTGAAGGGCTCTGATTGTCGTTGAGGTTTACTGTTGTTATATCATGAATGCTTGCTCTCCTCTTATCTTTCCCTCCAGAAAGTTGCCGGATGAAATACTTTTGAGCATGGCTGGCAACTTGGGTTGGTGTCCTAGTAATCACGAAATTGCGGGATATATTTCTCCAGTCCCCTTTTCCGTACTTTTTCAGGCCCATCAGAAACAACCTGTTAAGAATCAATCAGATATAATTCATCTGAGGAAAGAATTGAAATGAGCTGAAAAGTACAAATTCTAATATCAAAGAAAACTTACTTGTGCTCTTCTTCTGTCCATGGAACACCCTTTTTCCGTTCTTGATCAGAGGGTCGACCGGCGGACGATTTCCTTCCGCCACCTGCGGCTACATAGGATTGCTTAAAGCTCTCATAGCCATGGCCACCACCCCATTCTAGCGTAAAAGGTGATGATGTGCTATAACCAGGAACTGGGATCAGTCCTGCTTCTATGCTACTAACATCATCTTCCAATTCTTTGTATTGCCTAATCACATCGCCCACAGTTTTTCCGGGAACCATTGCAGCTACTTTTTCCCATCGATCCGGGGTGTTTTCATCGAACACAGCGAGAGCGTTTTCAAACAACTTATTTTCTGCTGGAGTCCACCTTGTGCTCCTGCTCTCCTCAAGCAACCAACTTGAATTGGAAAAGTATGAACTTGGTGCTAAAATCTCCATACCCCACCTCACCAAAATCCAATTTTAAGCTCTAAAGTCACAAGATTTGCTTTATAACATCACTTGTTGTGAGTGGAAAGGGTTGTAATGAAACTAAGGAAAAACTAGAGCAAGGAAGGGAGGCAGCGGGAAGGGGAAGGGGAAGGGGAAGGGAGAGAGACAGAGAGCTAGGGAAGAAAATGCAGAGAGGTGGAAGGTTCAGAATGGCAATGTCAGTGTTAAATCAAGAAGCATATATGTGGAGGAATCAGAATACCTTTTCCTCTATAGCCACCTCTCCCTTGGGGAATCTTAAAAAGACCCCACTTTTCAAAAATCAATGAAAATCTCTCAACTTTGGATAGCTTGAAGATAACAGATATAATCAAAAGAAAACCCAACTCTCTAAATTCAATACAAAACCATGGAATTGAACATTCGTTAAATAAGATCTGAACCCACAAGAGAGAAAAGAAAATAAAAACCTCTCTGAGACCAAGTAACAGTTCTAAGAAAATGACAGACAAGATTTCATTGATTTGAAGAAAAGGGAAAGGCAATAAGTTGCTGTCCTGTGCTTGATTTTTTCTTGATATCCTAATTTGGAAACAAAGCAAACCTGAAAGATGCAAAAAGAGAAGGGACAGTTAAAAGAAGAAGCTGGAGAGGAACAGTGACAGGCTGAAAAAGCTGGATGATGGGAACTCCCTCAAGTGAGAAAACTCTGAATTCTAAGAGAGGGGGCTGGCCTGGGGTTTTGTGAGGGCGGAAAAAAGTGGAAAAAAGGCTTCTGCTTTCTTACTTTCTTCCTCCTTGGTGTATGAGCAGCAAAAGAAAAGAGAAAGAAAGCAAGAAAAAGATGACGGCAATTGAAAGAAGGCAAAAGCACTCTATTTAGCAGCCTTCAAGAAATGAATCTTAATTTACCCTTGCCAAAAAAACAGGGACAGAGAGAGAGAGAGGGAGAGAGAGATCTGCAGAGAGACCAACAACAGAGAAAGGAGGGGAGGAGGGGGAGGGGGAGGGGGGCGTGGAAGGTGGTGAACTGTGATTGGATGGGATGGTGTTTGTGGATACTGCAACTTATGAAAAAGTTTTCTTATTATAATGCTCACTCCTCTTGTTTTTGTCTTTCTTTCATTTTCTTTAATAGAAAAAGAATAATCAAGAAAGAACTGTTTCTTTGTTGTTGTTTTTTTCATTTATGATTTATTTAATAAATTTGAATAACAATATGTAGGAAGTATGGGCTGGCAGCTCATGATGATTTATGGAACCTCAATGCTCCCTTCAATGGCACTGGTCAAAAGTACATACTACAAAAATGCACACCACTAAGTCTCCTGTTGTGTGAATTTAGCAGCCGCACCATTAGAGGCATGTTTGGCTAGTTGATAAAATGGGGTGAATAATCCAGTGTGGCAATAAGCCACGGTTATTGTTCGATTATAAATCACACTTATCCAATGTGATAGAATATAGCACATCTTGCATACATGTGCAAATGAGTTAAGCCAACTCGTGAGACTCCCCGAGTTGAACCGTTTCGAGTTTAATCTCTATTTCGAATCGATCTCAAGCCATCTTATTTAAACTCGAAACTCGTAAGCCAACTTATCAACCGGTATGTAATTCATAATATTATTTTTATTTTATTAATAAATATATATTGTATTTCATTTATTCAAGCTTAAATTAAACTTTCAATTATTTAAAGCTCATTTTATAATTCCAACTTAATCGAATTGATTCAAGATTCAAAACTTCCTCCAAACATGCTCGCCTCTCTCGATTGCATTTGTTGACCTAATGTTGTATAAGAACATGAATTATAATGATTGAACCACAAATAGCCCTAAAGCATAATAAACGTGTAATTAAAAGCTCTTGTTGCCCTTGTTTTTAGCCCTTTTTTTTAATATTTTTTTGAATTAGTATCTAGTGATGGCTAAGAAGGCACTCAAGTGATGTCCTTCGATCTTAGGCGTGGTTGGTGGTTGCAATATTGGCACTATTCAATATATTTGATTAAATAACATCATCCTTAAAGAGCGAAAAACTATTATTTTAATTTATCAATCCGTCCTACGTAATGTCGTTGGTGCAAGCAAACAAGGCCTTACAAATGTGAACCAATAATTGTCCGCATTGAGCACATCAGCATTTTAGAAAAAGGAAAAGGTAAGTACACTGCTCTTTTAAATTCACATCTATAAATGAATAGTTAAGTACACTAACCCTTTTCAATTCACCTCTAAAGGGACCAGCTCCTTTAATTTACTACTCTTTTTTGGGTTCACTTCCAATCGACTTTACCGAAGATAATTTTACTTAGTTTTTAAGCTTATTTCTCTTATTTTGCATTTCCAAAATTAAATTATTTTTAGTAACCCAGAGACAAACGTATGAATATTTTGATGGCAAACTTTCATTCATACATACAAATAAATCTCATCTCAAATTTAACCCCAATAAAAATAAAATAAAACCCAATCATCATTGTTTTAAAATATAGAAAATATATTATATATACACACAAATGAAATCAGTGATAGGATTTGTAATTGGATAGAGAGTGATTAATCTGTCCTTTGCTTAAAGATTTCCATAATGGCCATGTCGTGTTTGTTGTCAACAGGTGAATGACCGGCCAATCACGTTTCTTGTTGTAATCCAAGTCAACTAGCTACTGATTAATGTTTGGATTGACTCATCCCCATTATTTAAGCAGCCAATTATATGATCAACTTAGACAAACTACTTTATTTTAAATCATTAACCTTCTCAAGACCAATGTCAACCAAGACTTCAACACCCTAATTTGCCACCAAGACTTAGGTACTAAGGTTAAGCAAAATACTAGATAGATAAAACTTTGCCTGTGAGCTGTGACAGTCCAACGTCAATTTTGTTCTTATCCAACTCTAGTAGTTCACTATTTTAATAAAGCTAGCAGATATTAATTATTATGCCTCTAACTCACTTTTGTTCCACATATCTAGAAACATTCATGAATGATGATTCCATTATGTTTGCAGAGTAAATGATTGAGTGGCATGCACATTATTAATGTACGAGATTTGAGGTTTGACTTGAAGTTATATTTGAATATATGTGTATATTTGTAAATTAAAAAGAAAAAAAATCGA
>JACGDI010005432.1:1152135-1170638 GCA_014898725.1 Jacaranda copaia
AAAAGCTATTAACTTTTACATATTTTTATTAAAAATATCACTTATTTTTATTTTTAATTTTTCCTAAATAATTCTACAATCATTTTAATATCACGTCAATCAAAATATCCACTACCATTTAAAGTAATTAAAATATATGAAAAAGCTTGTCTTTTTAGGCACAAAATAATACATACTACCTAAATTTCCGGCTCAAGTTATACCTATCCTAATCATTATTTTCAGACAAAATATTTAATATAATATTAATTTTATTTTTAAAATTATAATTAATTTTTCAACCTTAAAATACACTGACACTAAAATTGAAATGAGAATAAAACTAAGAGGGCCCTAAAGCCATCTCAAACTTTAATCTAGCCCAATAATAAATAAATGTAGCTTGAATTTAATATTTCTCCACTTACATGCTTGAATTGTACAAATTATAGAAAGTATTTTCTAAGCTCAAATTGTCCATTCAGCACACCAAACTATTTTCATGTTTTCATAATGGACCTTTGGTGCAAGAAAGGGTCAAAAGAGTAAAGTAATATTTATTATATGTTATGGTATGGCAATGGTGGTGTTGGAAATATTTATTAAAAATAAAAAATAGAAAATAGTTGGATTGGTTGGCAATATGTTTCCATTAAAGGAAAGATTCTTATCATTTTGTTCTCTAATTGCTAGAAGTCAAAGCATTCCCTCCCGACCATGTGACGACGTGGTTTTCTGGCCACTCCGGTAAGCGTGTGCATCTTTTTCATGTGCCCGACTCCTCCAACTTGCAATAATAATAACATTATTATTATTATTGTTATTAATATTAATAAATATCTCTTTGTATTTAAAAAATATATCTTGATAAGGATGAATTTTCAAAGGACTGAAATACCCTTGGTTTTCACATAATCCCTGAAATTGCCCTAGCATTTGCATATGTTTTTTTTAAACGAATCGACCTGACCATCCAATCTGAGTTCGTGTGCCTGAAGAATCTTAGCCTTACATTGTGTCCATGTGTACCCCCAGGGAAGTGGATATGTGGACCCAACAATATCAGTTCAGCTGAACTGTTAACTATAAATGCCCCCTCATTTATTGCTAATTGGATAATTTTTATAACATTTAAATATACCTACCTTGCAATCTTCGCACCCTTATTTGATTCTACCATTTAACCTAACATACACTCATCCGAGCTCCTATTTTTGATCGATCTCTCGACCATCGACAAATAAAATGTTTTTATTTTTTGCGACATCATATCTTAAATGAGTATCTAGCCCAATGATATTAATCTTCCTCATGAAGTATGAAATTAGATTCGAACTAGATAAATTTCTGATGTATGTATATATAAATAAAGATATATTTAAAAGAAGCAACAAATATTTTTTTCTTTCTCAGTTACCGACTTTTATTTTTTATTGTTTGGAATTTGGCTCCGTGAGACAGTTAACAGCAACTTTCAATGGGAAACAGCCAAAAAGAATTTTTATTATATGTTAAGAAAATATTTAACTCTCTAGGGAAAAGTTCCACCCAATCCAAAAATAAAAAAATCAAGAATATTTAAAAAAAAGAAAAGAAAATTAATACTGTTGTTTGTTGTCTTGAATCTTGGAATGGTAGTGAATAGGTGATTCTTATCTTTCAAAATATAAAAATATTGTTGGGAAATGTTGGAACATTAAAGGTATTTTTCTTTTCTATTTTTAAACAGTAAAATTTAACATGTTTGGTGTCCATTTTTATAGTTTCTTAACCTTATTTAAAAAATAATCTATTTCAAATAACACTTCTGCATTCTATTGCATTCATTGTCCTGAAATTAATAGATTATAAGAATAGAAATGAATTCGAATTGACTCGATTAAAACTCAATTTCATCTATGTTCACATTTTTCAAAATATAATTTTGAGATGGCTAAAGTTGAATTTTAGTAAGTACTTCAAATTTAAATTTTAAATAATTACATGAATATTATCAAAGTGCGATTTAGATTCGATCTATAAAGAATCAAGTTTAAATATAATGATCGTGGTATGAGAATCACATTCAATTTGATTTTCTGCAATCGACTAACTTGTTGTCTAATTAAAACTTTACAATGAATAGGAACTTGATTTTGCTTTTGCATAAAGCTCAATTTGAATTGGAGTATTTTTCTACTAGACATTTTGGTTTTCACTCTCCCCAATTATTGATTTATGGTTCCATCGCTAATCAAGTGAGATTAGATTTGTTTCCTACTCTCCCACTTATTCTAATTGTAAGCATAAATGCCTAGATGCTTTGCCCTTTTGGCTTTGTTTGACTTAGTTGTTGCCTATATTTACAAGTTTTGGGATTAAAATTGTTTATTGTTTAGTGCTATATAAATGTATTTAATTTGAATATTCATTATAATTTTTTATTTTCAACTACTAACAATCGAAAACTGTAAATTTTTTTTAAAAAAGAAACAACACTTATTTAAATCAGACACAAGAACTCTCTCGTAATAAGAAAGACTAATTTCACTTGTTTTACCCATTGTTCAACTTCCAATTGATGACAATATCCAAATTGATTGCCCAGTTATCTATGGATAAAAGTGGGTCTTTTGGACCAGGACTTGCAAACCATAGAACTGGGCTTCTTTTTGAATTTTGAAGTATTGTGGGCATGCAAGTTGAACTCTTCAGAGGGCCCAAGTTTGAGAAGCATCCAGTTATAATTTCATATGAGAGATTAGGACAAACTATTTGAGCTAAACACTATGTCAAAAAAAAATAAAAATATACACTACAGTACTTGAGACTGCCTCTTCGGCAAAATATACTTTGCAACTTTACCTGTACAAGTAAACTTTGCATAACCAAATACGTGAAATACCTACAACATCTGCAAACCAAGCAGAAACAAACGATTTTGGGACAACTTTATGGATCTTTAATTCTGTGCTCCGGTCCAGGAAAATGGTCGTTTACCAACCATCTACAGGTGTGGTCCATTTTTCTTTTTGGGATGGAGAACATTTCTCATACATAATTGGACTGAACTCTAAAAGCCTTGTGACAATTCGCAAACAAGAACAACTTTAATTATATATCTTTCAGCATTTGGGCAAATCATTAGGAGGTGGTAGGAGAGACTCATTGGGCCCTTCGCCATTGTCCACAACAAATGCCATCTTAAGTCCCCATGAAGTGTGAACTTCTAGGTGGCAATGCAAAAACCATATTCCTGCAAAAATTGCATCATATGTAAAATAGGGCTGGAATTAACGATGTAACTCAACTCTGAAAAGAAAAAGAAAATCGAAGTTTTACCTGGATTGTCAGCTCTAAATCTGATGGCCACCCATCCACCAGATGGGACTGCTATGGTGTTCCTCTCTACAGGATCAATAAGGTTGAAGTTCTTGGGATCCTTGTCCGGATCGTAATTCCCTAATCCCTTTCCCACCGCAAAGAAATTGAAGCCATGCAAATGAATCGGATGGTTCTCAGGAAATATCATCCCCGTCCCTTGCAACACAACTTGTACCGTAGAATTGTACGCAAGTCTATACAACCTCGTACCTTCCATTGTCCGGAGATTCTCAGGCTGCAACTTGCCGGTGTAATCATAAGGGATCAGTGGTTTTCCAGGGAAATCATCGGTGAACACTCCGCCGATGTTGTAGAAATGCGCATTCAGAAGAGAAATCTTCGGCATGACGAACGTGACGTTGTTTATATCAGCCACCACGCGGCGGCCTTTGGCGCAAGTGCCACATTGGTTGAGGCCAAGGCCTATGGTGAAAAGCAAGGAATGGTCGATTTCAAGGGGGACTTTACAGGGGTACTCGACGGAATTCAAACTGCGGAGGGAGTGTGTGAATTTGGTGGCCACTGAGGTGGCGTTTTGTGATGGCGGATCAGTGAGTACGGTGGAGGTGGAAGAGAGTATGCCCGTGTAGTCCAAGGTGGCTTTAGCGGTTGTGTTATCAATCCTTATGGGAGAGTCCACGAAAGGGGAGGCCACGATTAGGTATCTGCATGCAGAAATAGAATGTCGATCATAAAGAATTTTGCATTTGATTAGGGAGAACGAGGTAGCCAACCAGGTACCTGCCGGTGGGGTGACTGGCGGTGAGGATGGCGTTTGTGGTTTGGCCTGGCGCTATTAGAATGGTGTCGGTATCAAAGGGCTTGATGTAGGCGGCGTCCACCTCCACCACTCTTAGTTTGTGTCCGGCGATTTTGAAGAAGAGTTCTTCATTCAAGGCCGCGTTGATGATTCTGAGTAAGTATGTCTTGCCGGGCATCACTTTTAAATTGAATCCTCCTTCATGGATGTACATATTATTAGTAAATTTCAAAGTGTGAAGTATCTGAAGCTAAGCTTAACATCAATGTACTTTATGATAAGTTAGATGATATAGATGGGCATTTTATCAAAGGTTTCTAATTTACTCTTAAGTCTCGTTTACTATATGTGATAAGACAAAAAAGTGATTGATAAAATATGAGACAAAATAAGAGATCAGATTGAATAATAATAAAAAAATATTATATATACTACATAGAATTATTCAACTGATAACTTAATTTATAATAACCATCACATGTACATTTTGATGGACTATCATAATATATATTTTAACAATATATCCCTTTTCCCAAAAACTCACATATGTTCTATTGTGAGTGTTAAATAACGTGGGCATTTCACTTTTACTAATATATATTTCAGATGGGATTTCTCATCCTATGATGATGAGCTTTTATATATCACATGTTGGTGGGTATTAACATTGGGCTTCTATCACATTAAGTATGTATGGTATTACGTTGGATAAAATAGTTTAACCAACCTAATACCTTAAAGTAAACGTGACTTATATAATTTATGTTGAAGTATATATACTTTAGATGAATGCAAAACAGGTGATTTTAAAATAAATTTTTTGTTCATTAAATTGAAAATATCACCAAAATTTTACAATCTATTATCAAACTTATTATTATTTCAAGAACTGGAATTGACTCGAGTTGGTATTAACAAAATAAAAATGATGGAATTGGGAGGACAATTTACCTTGTCCTAGACAATTGGACATGGGTCCAGGATGACCATTGATTGTGTGAGCATCTGAAACATTAGGTGCCATGCCCAAAGTCATGGCTTCATTGATCACAGCTTCAACATCTGATTTCCACCATTCCCCTAATATTACGACCACCTCTTTATGGGGTTCAGGGAAAGGATAAGGCAACCCAGGCTTAGGCAGGATGATGATGGCGCCATGAATAGTTGCTCTGAGCCAAAGGATGTGTGCATGCCAAAGAAGCGTCCCTCTCTGCCCACTCACTGTGAAGTTGTACACATAGCTTTCCCCTGCTTGAATCGGACACTGTGTTATGTATGCCGGTCCATCTGCCCACCCCGTCCGAAATTGCCTTATTCCGTGCCTACCCATTATTTTAAAAGGCTTAATTAATTAATTAGGTGAGATAAATATGTATATTTTTATATAGAGTTATTAGAGATTTGTGAAAATTATGTAAGTGAATAAATTAAAATTGAGGTGTGACTGACCAGTGGATAGTCATATTATAATTGACATGGTTGACGACCTTGATTAGTAGAGTGTCGCCTTCCCTAGCGTAGATGTTGGGACCTGGGAAACGCCCATTAACAGTCACTACCGGCTTGCTTGAGCATAATCTTGTTGTGTTTCTCATCACCACCTGTACCATGATTCATTAGATCTGTTGTTTAACGATGCACTTAATTTATAATTTTGTTACAATTTAGTTTAATAATAACAAAAATTGTATATACTATAAATGACAATTAGTGACCAATAAAAATTTTGATTATGTTGTTACTGCAGATATATTACTCATAATAAATGGAAACAATTTAAACATTATTCTTTTTGCTATTATGTTTGGAAAAATTATTAGAATCACAAATCAAATTTTTAAAGGTGCTAATTAAATTGTAGAGAATTTGTAATATAAAGTAAAATAAAACATTATTTTAAATATTTTCAAGAAAATGAACAGTTGAAGACAAGTTCTTATTCTCAAATTTGTGCATACTTACATCAAACTTATAACGACGAAGGCCCGATTCCACCATTCCCGGCAGCAAACATGTAAACAACAGCAAGAATCGAATCCATGCATTAACCATCTCTGTAACTGCTAATGACTCTGTGTGTGTGTGTGTGTGTGTGTGTGTTTTCTTTTTTCTTTTTTTTTTGTGGGACTAAAATTAATAATCTAGTTTTATGAGAGTGCTTTCTGATCAGCTAACCAATGTAGTAGTAAAGTGCTGTAAATGCTGGACGTGAGCAAGCAGGACAATGACTTATATATATAAAGGAAGGGGCAGCTACCTCTGCTGAGCAGTCATTTTAGTTTGTTTTGGTGGATAAGTGGATGCTTGAGAAAGGAGACTTAAGCACTTATAGTTTAAAAATCCAGAAGCTCATCCATGCATTTTACTTAATAAGTTCATTTCTCCACAACAAGCAGCTATAGAAAAATTAGGTATTTGCTATAAAAAAATTGCAATTAAATTAAATTTGTAACTGTTCTTATAAATTATAACTATATAATTTTTTAAATAACAAGCAATACAAATTATTTAACTATGAATTTGTGGCCTTGTTTGTTTGAAGTACAACAAATTAGCTATGCGTTTTTTTTATGAAAATAAATAAATATATATAAATAAAAATAATTGTTAGTTGTGAAACGAACATAGCAAGGGTTAACTACGAAAACATCTAATTTGAATTAATTGTAATTGATGTTCTACTTTTTTGTAGTGTGAACAATTATAATTAAGTTATGGGTCAATAATAATAAAAATTAGCTGCGAAAGTATTTACTTTGAATTTGATTAGATCAATTTTACAGTGAAAACTATGAATTTATAGTATTAAGTGCAAATTAATTGTAATTGGCGTTGTATTTTTTATAGCGTGAACATATATAATTAAGATACATGCATTGATGACGATCAAGTCAAATTTAAGTTAATTATCAAAAATAAAAAGTCAAATTTAAGTTGGTCCAAACAAAACATTTTTGGCTTTTCCTTTCTTCTTCTTTACTTTATTTTATTATTACTTTTTCATTAGAAAAAAGCATTTTGCCGAAGGATTAAGTCATTAAGCCCCTTAATTAGTGAAAATGCCTTGTGGCCTCAAACGTCTCACTCGACATTTTCTTGGCCGCATATACCAAAGCAGATGTGGCAAATTTCTAATTTTTTAATGTAGCTTTTGCCCTTTTAATCCTTACGCTTAATCGCAAATCGCTTTTCATTAACATAATCTCAAACATGATTACGTTAAACAAATCTTAACCCACTTTTTCTAAGTCATTACATCATTGTATCATTACATAATAATGCTAATTCACAACAAATCAACAAGAAGCAAGCAATAATTCACAATCTAATGATGTTGAAATAGAGCAAAGTTGACTAAATGATGTTATATCATGAAAAAAATTTCAAATTAGTTTGGTACTTCTAGAATAACTAAATTTTTTGGTATAAAGACTTTGGTGAGGAAAAAAAAGTATTGAAAAAATTAATTTGACTGTTTGATTGGTGAGGAAAAAATTAAGAAAAAAAAAAACATAATATAAATAGAAAAAATTCATTTTGATCATCTTTCTTTCTTCAGTATATCCATCATCTCTATTTTCTCTATTTTTTTCATTATTATTTTTCGTAAACAATAAAAGAAACTTGAGATTTTATAACTTTTTGTCATTCTATTTTCTATTTTCCTAACATGATTTTCTTTCCTCATCAAAGTTTTTAAATGAGAAAGTGCTAATCTTTTACTCACCAAAATTTAAAATTCTAATATTACAATAAATTATATTTTATATTTTATATATAAAAAAGCAACCAATGAATGCATGAAAATGTAGGTGTTAGGCGTAGCCATTTTGGCCTAGTTAACAAGTAATTACGTGTTGTTTAGATATACGATAATTGATTGCCCAAATAAATAAATTAAAAGATAGATAAAACAAAAAAGAAAGAATTGTTCCAAGTCTAAGATGTATTATTATTGCTATGAGCTGTCACTTAACTGGGAAGGAAGAAATAGCTGTTCGAGAAGTCCAGGAAAAAAACAAAAGTAATGTTGATTTACAAATTATGTATTTTGAATTATTTATTTTGGAAGAATGAATTTTGAAAGTAGGTTGGGAAAAGTGAAATTTATATTGTGGAATGTGACGTATGTTTATTTATAATTTGAGAATAGTAAGAAAATTATTTTGAAAAAATTT
The DNA here is from genome assembly GCA_014898725.1 of Jacaranda copaia. Taxonomy (NCBI): domain Eukaryota; kingdom Viridiplantae; phylum Streptophyta; class Magnoliopsida; order Lamiales; family Bignoniaceae; genus Jacaranda; species Jacaranda copaia. The sequence continues at coordinate 1,160,419 of JACGDI010005432.1, forward strand.
GCTATGTTTGTTTATGTTTTGGAAGAAGATAAATTCTACTGTAGCAGTCAAATCAATACATTTTTGTTGTTTTCAAAGGAGACAAATTTTATTGTAGCAGTTAAATCAATACATTTTTGTTGGGTTTTGAGGATGTAAATGAATTTTAGTAGTATTTTTTTATTATGATATATAAATATATATATATGTGTGTGTGTGTGTGTGTGTGATTGGTAATAATTATGATGTAAAGAATATAAAATTTTTGATCATTTGTGAGTTAAATTGTAATAATAATTTGATTATTTTAAAAATCCATTTTAAAAGAAAAGAAAATCATATATTTAATTACAATTTCTTCAAATAATTTTATTTTACGAGAATATAATTAAACATAACCAAAAAAAATTGATGTGGAATTTGGGATGCATGAAGACTCATGACATAAGTGGCTTAGGATGTTTATCTTATTCCACAAAAAAAACAAAAGAAAAAAAGGGATTTTAGTTGGGCAATGTCTTTCATGGATTCGACGAGTTTTCTGCCCCAAATAATATGATTTTAGTTCGTGGGTTACAGCTCAATCCTCCTCTTACAAGATAACAGTACAAGTCAAACCACACCCCCCCCACCCCCCACCAAAAAAAAAGGAAAAAAAGGGGGAAGTTTGTGGGTATTGCTAGAACATTAATTGATGCATATGTTTCCAGTTAAGACAAAAGATAATGTTCTCCACCTAATGTTTGGACTTAAGATTTTAACGAGTTTAGTGGATTGTAGTTCAGTTGTATTAATCTTTTATATTATGCGATAGATTATGTATTTAATTTGAATAGACATCGTTGTGTAAATTATGTGCATTTAATTATATAATTTATATTTAATTTACTTGATTTGAAAATAGAATAATATTAATTTATAGAAAGGATAAACTTGGTCATTTATAATGTTTTCTTAAAAAAAAAAAGATTTTGACGAGGAAAATGTTAAGAAAAATATTTTCATACTTTATATAATGTATTTCTTATGCTTTAATATTTGCATAGTTATATGTATATTTTTTGCTTTTTCTTTACCAATTTTCTTGATCCAAATATAACTTAAAGTGGCAATTAATTGATTAGAGGAAAGTTTAGAATTTACTCTAGTAAGGAACTGTACTAGATTAGATAAATAGTTATCAAAACAAACTGTAATTAAGAAATTATTATCTTAAAATATAAGATAGTACATTTTTAATTAAAAAAAATCGACGATTTAACATAGATATGTTGAAATTGCAAAAAGAATTTCATAACCGATTAGATTAATGATTATCACATAAAGTTAGCTTAAATTAAGGACTTATTACCATAAAAATTACATAGCAAAATTTTACCTTGACTTAATGCAAGCTAACAATTGGATCTGCATATTTTGGAGCAGAACAAATGTTTATAACATTATAGAGTGTAATTTGATATTATAAAATATATAAATATATCCAATGAATCATTATCGTAATAAGTTAGCCTAAAGTAAAGAATTACTACCTTAAAAAAATAAGATAAATTTTTTTTTAGCTCAAACTGATAAAAATTGACGATTAATCTGCATATAGTCAAATTAAACAAAAGGTTCCATAATCGATATACAAATGAAAATCAAACTAAGAAGTTATATATTGAATAAATAAATTAGGACTGACACAGTTGCGTGGTTGTGTGGATTTGCAATCCTAGCGAAGACGACGAAGGGCGAAGCAATTTTAATTGCATTAATTCTAATATTAAATTGGGATGGATTTGAAGCTGCATGGATATTTAAATTAAATTGGGGACGATACTACTGTGCTTCCAAAACACACACACAAAGAAGGACCAACACAATTTCAGTTAGAATTTATAATAATTGAGTATCTAATTAACACATGATGGAATTAAAACAAAATTCTTTTTGACATTATAAAGTGTAATTTTGGAATTATAAATTGGACATGTGCTTGCAAACATAATTAGAGAAATAACTATTAAATTAAATTAGCTTTATTAAATCAATTAAGGTAGCCCATTTTTAGGACCAAATTTATTCAGAAATCTTATAAAATTTTACATTTTATAAGATTTTTTGAAACTTATAAAATATTAATAAAATCAAATATCAAAAGAAAATGAAACAAGAAAGGCACATAACAAAATTCAAACAAGAAATAACGAATGGCTTGCCGCCTTCAGGAAGTACTGAAGAATACTACAGTTATAGCAAATCAGTACATGAAGTTTGAAGAAGACACCAAGCAAATACAAAATCAGAAGCATTCTATAGAGACCAATTAAAATGATGACAAAAGTTTAAACTCTGCTTATTTTCTTATGTAATAAAGTGAATTGTCACCACTGGTTGCTCGCTTCAAAATTGCAAACAACCAACCCAGATTGATCCTTTACAATAATACTCTAAGCCTTAAATCGCCTAAACTCAAACCATATCTCATAGTGGTTGAAGAGCAAACTGTCGTGGATGTGCTTCCCACGATACTCAAGCCCTAGATTGTTCAGCCTTTTTGTGCATTCTTCGCCTCCCAAACGAGAACAGAACTTGATATTATGTGACACAAAAATTCTACCTTCTAAAGGTTTCAGTCTACCCACTAACCGTTCCAAACCGGTCCAAACAAGTTTGTCAGGCATATGAAGGAAAACAGCACTGGCATATATCAAGCTGTACACGGTATCAGGTCCAAACTTACTGAAGTCCATATCTTCTCCTCTTACAATCAGAGGACGCTTATGTAATAAACCTTGTGATGGAAGCTCATAGCGAAGTGCAGCCATGAGAGAAAGCTCATCCCTCTCTAGGCAATGGTAGTTCTCTGGATCCAAGTACCGGATGAAATGCAGGCCAACACGAAGTGTGCCACATCCTATCTCAAGAACTTTGGAATCTGGTGTTAGGTGTGATGCCTCTGCAAGAAATTCAAATACATCTCGTCCTCCTGCCCAAGGCTCCCCATAATTGCTGTGGTGTTCTTCTACAAGTAGTTCACCTGGGCAAGGAAGAGCAGTGTGGTTGTCTGCTTCTTCTCCTTCATAGTGTGATATGCCTTTGAACTGAAGGAGATCCTGGAGCTGCTGCTGACGAGTGCGGGGGTTTATGCCTTTACGTAGAACATTTGGCTGCATATGCAATCCATTGGCTTCAATCAGACTCCTCACCCAATCTATGTCCTCAGCTGAAGTCGAGATATGCTCTCTGCTTTTTATGCGGCTGTTGGTCTCAGTGGGAGTGGGGCAAGAGCAAGGAGGAGAGGAGGATGAGAGGGTGAAAACCAAGAAGAACAATAGGATTGCGGCAGCAGCGGTGGAGAGAACCAGGGTTGGAACTGAAATCACCACTCCCTTTGATGGAAGCAGTGCCATTCGGCAATTAAGTGAATCAGGGATTTCCTTGATGCCTTTGCCTTGGATTGGTTTAGCTGGCAGATGTTGAGTATATATAATCAGGTAAGTGTAAATTTTCTAACGGAAATAGAGTCTACTATATTCAGTAAATTCACATCATTTGGTAAAATGATTCCCAAATTATAAACGGATGGATATCGTTAGTTTAAACCATTAAAAAAAATCCTAGATAATGTCCATACTGTGCAGCGCTTATCGAGCAAAGCATCTAAAAGTTTCAAATGATGTAGTGTAACTGCTAAGTTTTATCACCATTTGAGTCCACCACAGTTGCCAAATTCCACACAAAAATAAGATAGCTCATTACCCCAGTGCTCCGTAGGAAAGACTAAAGAAGATGTTGGAGATAATATTGTAGCCAAATATCACCGTACAGAATAATACAATAATTATTCTACGAACTATACATTTTAGTTGCTACTTCAGACTGACCAAAAAAGATAACTTTTATAAGCTCATGAAACTCCACAGCTGATACGTAGGTAATTTGAAGTTTTCCCAAGGTAATTTTGATACCCCTAAGTCACAAAGTACAAGAGATTTGAAAGATAAAAGTAGATTTGAAGTGTGCATATGCCACATAAATATTTTTTTTTTCATATTTTCCTTCAAATTTTGTTGAAGCTTATTCAGTATCACTGTCAAGCGTTACCAATCAGACGTGCACCCATTCCCTCTACAATTTCTCAAACACATGCTACCAAACTTGCAGGCAAGATGTTTGAAATATATGCAAAACCAAATCTACCAGTTTCGAAATTATTACTAAGCCATGTTTCTAGAAGTTAAATGAAACTCAATTTGGTTTAAAACTTGTTAACAATCAAGCTTTATTCAAGCTCGAGCGGACATTCTTCCAAGTCTTCACCTATATCATGCTTGTCAAAAAAATCTCAGACAATAAGCACTAAGAAATCTTCAGACAAAACCTTAAGTACGATAAATACTTAATAGCAAAAGGAAATCAAAACAAAAACCCTTACTTTAATTTCATAAAAGGAATGTCGGCGAACAACTCCCCAATTGCAATGCGAACTCCTGATAATCAAACTCCCAAATTCCAATTCAGCAATTGATAAAAGCCGGAATCACATCAAACAACGCCATATTGCCGCGCGCGCCAAATATTTCCACGGCGGAAGATGGCAGCATCAGCCGTCCAAGCTTCTTCCAGATCTCTTGTTCAGAGAAGACAAACACTCTGAGAAAATGTAAGGAGTGGGGGAGCGGCGGCGGGGCTCTCAGCAGGGACGGGGCTCTATGGATCTGATACCGATATTTGGATCTCATCAGTAAGATGGAAATGTCCCCGCATTGGCTGAAATCGGATCCATAAACCGACACGGGTCAAATGTAAACGCTTCTTTATGATTCTTTATTTATTTATTTTTATAGGTTTTATGATTCTTTAGGATCAATTGTTAAATTATAGTGAAATGAAAAAAAAATTTAAAATTATCATAATTTTAAAATTTTTATAAAAGTATTGTAAGACGTGGGTTTCACTTATTTTTTTTAAAAATTTCATGGCACGCCTCTTGCATTACATTTTTTTTATTTAGTAATGACATGTGGCCACGCTTCTTATATGAATATTTAAAAAAAAAAGTAATGCAAGAGTGGCCACGCCTCTTTCAAAATTCATGCAAGAGGCGTGAGGCGTGAGGCGTGGCCTGTATTTTTAAAAAAAAAATAAAAATGTAAGAGGCGTGAGTTTTACCCATGCCTCTTTCACTGTTTCTTTGTTTAAGGCGTGGGTTTTACAATATTTTTACAAAGTTTTTAAAATCACGGTAGTTTTAAATTTTTTTTTTCATTTCACTATAATTTGACAATTGATCCGATTCTTTATTTGCCGATGGATTTGTTAACTCAATTATGTTATGATTCATACTAGCATAAAATTTCGTATATTTTTTAATTTAAATTTAATAAAAAATTACAAATAGACAATTTTTAATTGTTAAATTTTTATAAATAATTTTTTTTAATTTTTTATATTTAATTAAATACTATGCTTTTTAAAAATATCAAAATAATTAAATAATAATGTCAAAACAGTACCAATTAGAACAAAAATAATATGGGACATTAATATTAAGTAAAGTTCTTATATAAAATATTTTTATATTTATATATTTCAATATAATTTTGTGTCAAGGCACAAAATGCATTTTTTTTTGGTGTAAAGTATGAATAATAATAATAAAACTACATTATAGTTTAAAAATTAAAAATTCAAGTTTTAACTCCATGCCAAGGCATGCACGAAATATAGATATTTAAAAATATAAATAAAATGTGATATTTTATTTAAAAAATAATAAAATTAATTTTTTTTTCCAGATGATTCAATAAAATCATTTTTTCCCTTTCCAATGCATTTAATAGGGAAAAAAAATATTATTATACCATATTTATTATTAATTCGTATATATAATAAAAGAACTATAATAGAAAAGTGTATATATATAAAACTAATGGAATTATCAAATACATGCGTTTGAAATATTTTTTTATGTCTTATTTTCTTAATTAACCAATTCCTAGGTGACAAGATATTATTTTACATTTACAAAAATAATTTTCTTTACTTATATGATTTGTATAGCTCTTTAAAAAGTTATTACATATAATTAAACTTAAACTAGTATTTATTGAATTTAATTGTTATTTGGTTGAAATATTATTGGATTAACCATTGTGATTATCAAAAGCTATTAATTATATTTTTCCAAGCATCCTAATTTTAACTTTAAATGAAATTTATAAATAAATTCATATGTATACATTTCTAAGGACTAATATATGTTTAAATATATACATAAAATATATTCATTTATTCGCGGTTATTAGAAATTAATAGAATGGAATTAATTAGTATGTTAAAATTATTACTGCAATACATAGAGATATTTGATTGGAGTTAATAAATAGTTAATCAATTGCCTTTCGTATTAGTTGGTCCACTGCCCATTTCACATTTCCTTTTAGTAACAGTTTTCTTTATTAGCAGTGTAAGAGAACAAAAAGAGAATGTGTAATAATTAATGAGGCAAACAAAAAAAGAAAGGGATGTGTAATAAATTGCCTTCTAATGCACTTCTATACTCATCAATTATATATGAGACATCATAATTATTTATTATAATAATCCAAATCAAGACATCATAATCTAATTAACTACGTACGTAGTCTTATGTTGCAAATAGGATTACATAAAATCTAGCAATTAATTAAGGGATTCTTTGGATTTTTTTGTTTGGGGTTAGGTTCATCCCCCTTACAAACTATAGATTGGATGAGGGGTCAAACTCATAATCTTTTAACCACATATATAATGGTGTAATAATGTTCACACCCACACCCACACCCACACACATATATATAAGTATAGTATGAGAGAATGAGAGGATAGGAAGGGAAAAATTCTGAACCACATTTCCATTGCAAGACTTGACTGAAGGTTAGCTGTATGTTTTGCCTGCTGCTTTGTTTCCATTTTTCTGTTTCTTTTTTTATCTTTTTATTTCTCTTGGTTTCTTACAAAAATATTCTTATGAGACATATTTTGTTTGTCTTAATAATCATTTAAATATTATTTATTTTATATTCAATGATATTTCTGTATGTTATATGATGTTTGGATCACTGATAATTTCAATTTTATGGAGATGAAGAACAAAAAGAAATGAATAGAATATAACAAAAAGAAAAAAAATGCTATCATTTAAAATGAAAAAGAAACTTTTTTTTCCCTTAGGTATTTTACTCACCCAATTTCAATGATCACAATAATCTAAGGAAAAGAAACTGTTTGTTTTCAGTACAACTTTGTATTTTATGTGTGTGTGTGTGTGTGTGTGTTTTATATTTTTCATCTTCAAATTCAAGATCTAAAATCCACATGTTTTGCTAGAAAGAAGAGTTATGGGAAAATTGATTTATTAATTTTTTTTTATTTTTTGCTTCACAGTTTCCTTAGTAAATCCATAAGGGCAAAGAGATTTTTTAATTCCGGTGAATTTATTAGAATATGCTATATTAATAGAACATGTGTATGTACTGAATTCTGGTTTATAAATGTAATTCCACTAAAAATATTTATTACTTTTATTATAATTGAATAAATTTTCAATGTTGAGTTGAGTGTGACCAAATCAAATGTAATTGAGACTTTATTACAATTACGTTCAAATACGCATACATATATATATATATATATTTATATAGATATGTAGCATTTGAGAATATGTCTAAACTTCACATCATTAAAGATAATGAAATCTTGTATGGCGCTATTGTTTAATCATAATTTAGTAGATAGAACGAACTTTAAGATGATGGATTGGTTTCTAATAGCTTTATCGCTTTTACTATTATTTGTATGTTATGTGCAACTATCTTGTCATGTGTACTAAACAGTTTGGTTATTATATATGTCAACCAAGAACTTGTGACCTAGTAAATAACTTAAGTTTCTAGCTTGTTTTCTATGATCTGTTACTATTTCCCAAGAGATTTGAAGTTTCATATCAGCCTTTATATTTGTAGGATTTTAGTTATTGGATTGGGACTTTGCCATTAATGGTTCCTTTCTATTTTGTCTCAAGAAATTTAGATAGTGTGAACATTTATATGGGTCATTGTCATATTTATCCACATGTGAAATTCTTAGATTGATGGGGCCATTGGATCCAACAATGAGCCCATTTTGTACAGGTAATGGCATATATTGGTAGAAATGTTTGATTTCAATGTCCTTATTTTAATGTTTTTGGTTTTTTTTTTAGGGTGGTGGAGTAGCTAATATTCAACTAAAAATTGTATCGAATTGAGTGCATACGGACAAGTATGGAAGTAATGGCCAATGAGGATAACTACACGAAAGACGGGACTGTGGACTACAAGAACAATCCTGCCAATAGGGTAAAAACAGGAACATGGAAAGCTTGCCCTTTTATTCTTGGTAGGCCAAATTTCTGTGCTAGTTTCTATGCCTCTTTACTAGGACAGTGCAATGTTTTGGTTTTAATTTCTTGAAACTTTTCCTGCAGGAAATGAATGTTGTGAAAGATTAGCGTATTATGGAATGAGCTCCAACCTCTTGCTTTATTTTACGAATCAACTTAATCAACATAGTGCTACTGCATCAAAAAATTTGTCAAATTGGTCAGGGACTTGCTATGTCATGCCATTGGTTGGAGCATTTCTTGCTGATGCATATCTAGGAAGATATTGGACTATTGCCAGCTTTTCTATCATCTATGTTCTTGTAAGTAATCTATGTGAATAAGTAAAACTACGCCAGAATTTTAGCTTAACGTGCTACTTTCCTATCATCCATATAAGTTTCTTGATTGTTTAAAATGTGAATTTGTCACTCTTATACTGATAAACTAATCTATTTTGTTTATTAGGGAATGACATTGTTGACATTATCAGCCTCAGTTCCAGGTTTGAGGCCAACATGTTATAAGAAAGATGAATGTTATGCCACAGATTCCCAAACTGCAGTATGTTTTGTGGCATTATACCTAGTAGCTCTAGGAACTGGTGGCATCAAGCCATGTGTTTCTTCCTATGGAGCAGATCAATTTGATGATGCTGATGAGGTTGAGAAGGGACATAAAAGTTCTTTCTTCAATTGGTTCTACTTTTCAATCAATATTGGTGCATTGATTGCCTCTTCAATCCTCGTTTGGATACAAGTGAACATCGGTTGGGGATGGGGATTTGGTGTTCCAGCAGTTGCAATGGCAATAGCTGTTGCAGTTTTCTTTTCAGGTACTCGATTGTATCGGTACCAAAAACCTGGTGGTAGCCCTCTTACTCACCTTTGCCAAGTGGTGGTGGCTTCTTTGAGAAAACATAGAGTTGTAATACCAGCCGACAAATCTCTTCTGTATGAGACTTCTTATGCAAAGTCTGCTATAGTAGGCAGTCGCAAACTTGACCACACAAATGGATTCCGGTATGTGCTTGAACTAACATTGATATTGAATTAGGCCACAATCAAGTTTAACTAACATTGCCAAATTAATTCTCAGTTTTTTAGATAAGGCAGCAGTAGAGATACAATCAGATCATAGTAAAGGCTCAATAAACCCATGGAGGCTCTGCACTGTGACACAAGTTGAGGAGTTGAAAGGGATTATACGTTTGCTGCCCGTATGGGCAACTGGTATAATCTTCAGTTGCGTTTATGGACAAATGGGCAACTTGTTCCTTCTGCAAGCAGAGTATATGGATGCTCAAGTGGGCAACTCTAGCTTCAAAATCCCAGAAGCATCGCTTAGCATTTTCGACACCCTTAGTGTCATCTTTTGGGTCCCTGTTTATGATCGGTTCATTATCCCAATGACAAGAAAATTCACAGGTCATAAAAATGGCCTGACTCAGTTACAACGCATTGGAATAGGACTCTTCATATCTATCTTTCCCATGATATCAGCTGGGATCTTAGAGGTCACTAGGTTGAAGATTGTAAGAAAACACAACAGTTATAATGTGAAGGAGACACCAATCTCCATATTTTGGCAGGTCCCTCAATACTTTATCATAGGATGTGCAGAAGTGTTCACAAATATTGGACAACTTGAGTTCTTTTATGAGCAAGCACCAGATTCAATGAGAAGTTTATGTGCAGCTCTATCCCTTACCACTACGGCACTTGGAAACTATTTAAGTTCTTTGCTAGTGACAATTGTGATGGATATAAGCACTAGGAATGGGAAGGCCGGATGGATACCTGACAACTTAAACTATGGCCATCTATATTACTTCTTTTTGCTTTTGGCT
>JACGDI010005432.1:1174068-1189042 GCA_014898725.1 Jacaranda copaia
AGTCTCCACTATCAATGATTAGAATATTCAGAGAAAAATTTGTGCAAAACTTCCCTTCTAGGCTAGCAATAATTCCATGCATGCATGGGATTGTCGGGCGCACAAAAGAAAGGTCACGGGGTAACTGATGTGATATCTTATTTTTAGATAAATGCTGGTTCCGTAGATTTATGTCACGAACAAGAGCATTATCCTAGTTTGTAGCTAAAGATAAGAAAGAAAAGTCATTAAATTTATAACAAATGTAATTTTTTTAAAAATAATAAACAACAAAATTTGTTAATGATCAATTAATTTATAATTTATGGGTTAAAAGTGCAATAAATTAATTAACTATGCATTATTGATTGAAAAGTTTATATATATATATATATATGTATACATAACAAAAAAAATATTTATCAACTATAGATTGATGATAGTAAGGTTAGCTACGAGAGCATTTACTTCGAAATTGGTTTTACAGCTAAAAATACAAATTTTCAGCTTCAACTATGACTTAATTGTATGTGACTCTCTAATTCGCTTTACAATGAATATAATGTAAAAATATTGCAGCATTTTTAATTTTTTTATTCTTATATAAAATTTTATATATTTAAATGAAATGGTGAAAATAATATAAAGGAGTATTTAGTTTCTTATTATGTGTACCAACCGCGTAATTATAATGTCAAGAGTATGTTCACATTATTGCGAAGTCGCAATTATGAGTGTATATATATGTATGTATAATCAAAAGAAAAAGAAGACAAATATAATGTTTGGATATTTTTTTGTAAAGTTTTGAATTGAATATTTTGGAGAAATGAATTTTTGGCTATTGGCTATTCTGGGTGTGCTCAACTTAGGCGCTTTCATTGTGGTAGCAAAGAGATACGTGGGTAGTAGGTTATTTTGTGTTATCTAGTCCACAATATACGTATGTTAGGATTTAGGCCGCCCTCAACGGCATGAATCAGAAGGAAAAAATATTTAAAAATATATATATTGATTTTGTCTTGAAATTTGAGTTGAATTGACAACAAATGGGGAAAAAAATGGAGTGAAACAGTGTAAGAAGTCGAAAAACAAATGCAGTAAACAGTAATTGCATATAGTGAACAGTAACTTTGCGACAAGTGCAAAGTTTCTACCCAATTTTTTGCAACAACGTGTGGAGGACAGAAAGTTTGCGTTGGGGCATAAGGTTTGTGCACCTCGGTGCACAAGACGTTAATTTTTGTGCTGGGGTGCAAATTATGTGAGCACCAGCGCACGGCACAAGTTGACTTTAACCAAGACTCTACTTCGCGAATAAATATACATGTTTTCTTCCGGAATTTAACATGAGACATATACACATTGATTTTAGATTGCTTTTGAGATAATTTCTCGAGACGGAGTTTAGAACAAGGGTGTTGGGTGTTCTCGTGAGATTTGTGGGATTCAAAGTTTGTACTTTCACTTTGATTTGAAATTAATAAATTCTTTTTCTTTGTCGAATGAATTAGATACATCGTCGAACCACGTTAAACTTATTGTCAATTACATTAAATTTCTTTACTATTATTTCATAATTGTGATTTTAAATCTTTCCAAATTACAATAATATATAAATTCAAAAAGAATTGAATTTAACATCAGTCAAATCTATAAGCGCCTCTAAGTTTGTAGATTAACAAAGAAAGAAATCAAATCCTCTTGGCATGGAGTCGCTCACTACAGGGGCGACAATTGAATTTGGTACTTGGGGGTTTATTTGATTGATTTAAGTTTAAGTGTGTAAATGAGATGAGACTATTCGCGAACGGTTCGGACTCAACTCGATGAAAGCTCGTATTCGTCTCGATCTTTGCAAGCTTGAGTCAAGCCGAGCTTAGCTGAGCTCAAGCTCGTCAGTTAAACGAGCCGAGCCGAGCTCAATAATATTCGGCTAGAAAAGTTCGCGAGCCTAAATGAGCTTTTTTAATATATATACATACACATATATATAATTATAATCAAAGCCAATATAATAAAATCTATAAAGATAAGAAAATAATAATAATAATAATAATAATTCAATTTTTTATCTTTAGAAAAACATAGAACAAAATTATTTAAAAAATTTATAATTATAGATTTTGTTTTGAGTCTAAATGAGTTCTAATTAATTCAAACCTATACGAACTTGAGTTCAAGCTTAACAAATTGAGTTTTTCTGTTTCTCTATAATGAATTCTATCTAGTCAAGCTCGATAAGGCTTACTAAACATTCGTTTATTTCAATGAGCTGAGTTTGAGCTTGACTTTTTAAGCTCGACCAAGCTCGACTTGAATTCGAACTCGCAAATGAATAAACGAGCTGAGCTTGAACCTGCTAGATTCGGACTCGACTTGACTCGACTCGTTTACACCCCTATTTAAGTTATTAAATTCACCTTTTTTGAATATAATTTTATTTTTAAAATTTTTAGTCATATATTAATTTTTAATGGGGATAACTAAGGCATTTCACATTTAAATTATTTTACTTTTAATTTCATAAAAATTAATAATTTAGTAAATTAACTTAATTGTTAATATTTTTAAAAAAAATATTTACACACATGTCAACTTTTTAAGAGATATAGGATATTAAATAAAATCATAGTTATCGAATCCTACCATCCTAGCCAACTTGAACTCAATAATTGACGTGCTCTAAAAGTTAGCCACTTACAATTTTAAGAGGTATAGAGTACTAAGTAAAATCATAGTTATCAAATCTTAGCTAACCCGAACTCAGTAACTCCTGTGCTCTAAAAGTTAGCCACTTACAAGATGTTTTGGGATGGTAGAATAGCTGGAAATTCAGGCAGAGGTTTTGTTAATGTTTGATATATCAAAGTAATTTATTGATTGAAATAAAATGAGATCATAGCTTTAAATTAGTATACGCTTTCAGAGATATAAATAAAATGTACTCACAGTATATGCGCAAATGACAGATAATTAGCTATGGAGAGGGACGCATTCCAACTCAGTTCAATGGAAGATAAATTCCAACAATGAATAATCGTTAAGAAACCTTATTTTTGTAACATTTAAAGCTTGTAAGCACTAATCCAACAGCTTGGAATTGCAAAAATTACACATCTTGGGCTTGGGAAACCATTATCCACATTGTTCTCCGTAATATACACACACACACACACACAGAAAGTTTCTTGGTTGTAAAAAAAATATGAGATATTTTTATGTGCATGTATTCATTTTATAAATATTCTCTCATTAAATTTGATGTTGGAATTATTTATATGATGTCGTATTCATATTAGCAATCAATTCTTGTTTTTAAATCATTATTTGGTCACTGCTATGTACATATTAGCAACCAACTAAAATGGTTCTACAACCATGCACCATTTGGTTGCCTTGCCATTCACATTAGCAACACATTGAAATTGTTTCAACAAGCATTATCTAATTTCTAATTCATAAATATTAGTGACTAAGGTTATTTTTGGTCACTAAATTTTACAAAATGCAATAAGTCTTGCGGTAATATTAAAATTATTGCAATCAAGTCTTTCGTTGCTGAAAAAACATTATTTAGCAATGATGTTTTGCCTTCTTAATGTTTTCTCTAAAAACATATTAAATAAAGCAACTCTGCAAGCATTAAAAACTATTGTAACCATTGACCTGGTTACTAAAGAACAATCATTTATCAATCAAAGTAATATGGTTACTCTATACTTGCCACGGGAAAGACTCCTGTCATGCAACTAGCACGCAGGCTGCAGTTTGCTTTGTGGCACTTTACCTGATTGCATTGGAACTGGTGGGATTAAGCCTTGTGTCTCATCCTCTGGGGCAGATCAGTTTGATGATACCGATGAGGTGGAAAAGAAGCATAAGAGTTCTTTCTTTAATTGGTGCCCTCACTGCCTCCTCTGTCCTAGTCTGGGTACAAATGAACGTCGGTTGGCAATGGGGATTTGGCATTCCTGCTCTCGCAATGGCAATAGCAGTGGCGTTTTTCTTTTCAGGCACTCGCTTGTACCGTAATCAGCAACCTGGTGGAAGCCCTTTAACTCGCACTTGTCAAGTACTGATAGCATCTTTCAGGAAATACAGGGTTGAAGTTCTGCTGACAAATCACTGTTGTATGAAACTACTAGATCAAAAGATGTTTTTTATTTATACTTGGTTACATATATGGGTTGCTATTAAAAGAAATAAAATGACAATAGATTTTAATAGTGTATGAAATACGAAAGACAAAAAGAGATGGAGAGAGAGAGAGTGTGCTGAAGTATTTATTTTTAGAAAATCTTATAAAGTCATATTTTATAAGATTTTTGTGAAATATATAAAATACTATATTTTATTTTAAAAATAATTTATTAAAATGTTTGGATAAAATAAAATTTTAAAGTTTATAACATGTAATGATGACAATTTGTAATCAACATGGTATTTAAAGTAAGGGTGGTAATTTTGGGTACAACACGATAAAACGACACGAACCGATACGATACTATTTGGTTTTGGTTGGGAATTATTGGGTTGGATTGATATTGGGTTGACCTGATAAACAATACGAAAGTTATGGGTCGGTTCGGGTTACCCGATAATAATCCGATAACACGATAATAATCCTATATTTTTTGCATTTTTAAGTAATGACTTGTATGAATCAATGATTATTATTTACTACGTAAATCTTGACTACTTGGTAATATTGGAATTATTATTAATCATTGAATGGGATGAATTATATTCCTTTCACTACTACAATAGTGATATATGTAGGCATATTTTTTTGCCTCTAATATGTACGGAGGCCATTTGGTATAAAAGCCTCTATAGCTGCGGTTGCAAAAAATATGGAGGCAATTACATGGATTGCCTACATATGAAACTAATGGAGGCATTTTTTCTCCATTTAGGGGCTACTATTAAAGCCGCCATTTCTTATTTGAGGGCTTTAAATAAAAAAAAGCCTCCAAATCCTATATCAAAAAAAGCACTTATCAATCAAGTGCCTCGAAAGGAAAAACATAGATATGTATTCCACCATATCCTACAAATATTACAACAACATATTTCTAATAACCATACAATTGTAACTTTTATCAACCAATACAACCCAATAGTCGAAATATCTCCAAAAGAATTCAATCAACATTTATTTCAACTCACAATATCCATTTTTAAAGAACGATCGTACAATTTATCTACTTTTGGTAAAGAATACACACCTTGACTCTTTGCTAAGTAAAACCAAAATTTTCTCTCCAGAGTAATACCCCATGCCTAATACTGGATTTACAACCCTTTTGTTCAACCAATCCAAGCATAAATCTAACAATTTTAGGAATAGTAAAGCTATCTTCATACCCCCTTAGTCTACTATCTCCATCTTGTCATTTAATAGGCTCAGTCTTTTTAGCCACATTAGCTGCTATAGATTCTCAATAAATCAACAAGCTAGCGAAATCATCTGATAAGAATGAATTACTTCAATATGTATGTGCACAGTTGAGAAAACAGACTAGCTCCTTTAACAAGCATATTGCAATCACTTTACAATCCTACACCTTCAGTTGCGCAAAATGCAATGATTTGGAACTAAGAAGTTTTTGTTTCTGTTTCTTCAAAAAAGTTGTTGCAGTAGAAATAAAATTCCCTCCAAGAATGTTTTGCCTAGAAATTCAGATCCAGCAGTTAAATAAGTAGAAGTTTACGGAGTAGAATAAACATATTATCATATCAAAAGCTACTAGCCATGAGCCATGCTACCATAGTCAAGGAAAATAGAGGAAAAACTCAATATTTGTTATGTTTAAGACCTTAATATAGCATCCAATAATAAAGACAAAGGCTCAAGACCCAGTATGTGCCTCTTTTCATTCATCACTACCTCTTAAAATGGAAAATTTGTGTCCAGTGAGAACTTGAACCTTTTTGTCCCATCTTATGGCTAAAATTGTTTGTCAACTCAACATATGCAGGAGTAGAAACCGAAATAATTAAAATTCTTGAGTGTGTCTGTGTGTGTATTATACATATCATGTCTAAGGCGTAAAACAACAACAAATGATCAATGACATTTTCCCTTCATTAGTGGCAACCACGTCTTTCAAATGATTATAGCCAATTTAAATTAGTTAATACTGCAGTATAAGCAAATTTAGACAAAACTTCATTAAAAGAGAATGTCATTGAATCTGATCTAATATGATCCAAAATGATGGAAGTTTATGGGGATACATAAACTGACTTCTTTTCCAAATGTTTCCACTCATCATTGTTTTCTATTTATAATAATCAAGCTCGTCATAGATTATGATAAAGGAATTCCTCCTGGAGAGATCACATCAAAAGGAAAATTTCAGCTCATCCTAAGCCAGAAAATATCTTATACAGTGGCTGGTGTACCATTTCAACAACTGATTATGTCAACATTATGGTTCCAAGATGCTTTGAAAATTAAAACAATGATCTTCTAGGTGAAGAGACACTCACATATTTGTAATACTATACGAGTAATGAATAACCAAACATACCTGTTCTGGGTTGTGAAATATTTCTATAAATGGATATTCATTCTTTTGGCGTGTTATGCAAAATCCAAGATCCTTTGAGCACTCAACCTAAGAAGCCAGCACCCAAAAATGGATAACTAAGCCAAAAAATCTTCAGGTGAAAGTCAAGACATGGAATACTCATAGCATAATTGGACATTTACACAAGAAATACCGAAAGTTCACCACCTCAGCTTTTGATCTCCAACTTTTTAATAACACTACCTTAGCATGTACTAGCAACAAACTATTCCAACAGCTATCCTCCTACCTCCTTCTTTGCATTTTTAACTTCTTTGGTGTTAAAAGACATTTATTTGCGTCAAAGTTTATTTATTAGCTCCTTGAGTGTTCAGTATGCTTGAATGTAGAAGTCCTAGAAAAAGCTTCAATCCTCTTTCTGTTATCATATTTTCCATAATCTAATATACTGCTATTTCAATAAAAAAGGTAATAGGAAAAGTTAAAAATATGACTAAAATACTTTTTGCTCTGAATATTAGATGCTTGGTTGGCTTTAGATATGCAAGATTTTTATGTTGTAAGATTTTGTAATATTTTGCTGCACCTGACATATTTATTGTACAACTTAAAATAAATCTCATAAGTTGCTGCTACTCCAAACAACCACAATCCTTTTCAGATGATTAAAAGCCTCTTCAAAGTCTCTCTTTTCTATTCTATAATAGCATAGAAAAATATACTTATGAGTATAGTATATCAGTGAATCTACTTATTGTACTCTTGTTTAGGCTTTCTCAGCACAGAAAAACTCACCAGTTGGTCAAATGGAGAGTAGTCTCATTTGCAAGCACTGTCGAGAGAGATCATCTGTGACACCGAGTACACAAGAAGTCCACTGACATGGATGCCACAGAGTTATACCAGTTGGCAATACCACAAATGCATTATGTTTTAAGGGAACCATAGGCTGGAGCCTAGAGTTGGAAAAGAAAAAGACTAGAGCCACGATTATCTGCCAATTTATCGAGCAACTTACATGAAGTTTTGAGTAAAGGAGAAAATCCATAGGCTTCCAATTTTGCTGAAGGTTGCAATTGGGAGTGATGACAAGGAACTCTAAATAATAGGCTGCGATTTTGATTGCAAGTTGCAAAAAATGAAGGTTGAAGATGAAGGCCGTGTGGCGGATTGAAGGATGCCCAAAGGGATTTCAAGTGGTTTGCGGTGAGCTACTGTGCGGTGAGCCAAGAGTTGTGGTGTGCGTTTGAGACTGTGTTGAGTTGATAGCTTGCGCGAACATTTCTTTTAGTTAAATCCTTCTTTAACTATTTTCATTGAAGCATGAAAGAAATATACATTAGCTGGTATAATGAGCATTGCAATTTTAGTCATTATTTTTGTGGGTTATTTTAAATAGGTCTTCGTAGATAGGCCTACAAAGGCCCTTAAAAATAAACCAACACTTTTCGGGGCACTTAATATGCAATGGCCCATTTAAATAATTATTGGAGGCAATTTTGAGATATGCCTCTTATTGGTTGCCTCTAATGATATGATTTTTTCATAGTGTTTGCTGAAATTTGACTTCATTATTGCTAAAATTAAGTTGTGCAAAACATTTGATTTAATATGAAATTTTGTGTATCATTGAATATTGACGTTGTGGAGAAAGTTAAATAAAGTTCAATTATCAAATTGCTCTATAGTAAAAAAATTAGACTGTTAGAATATAATGTTGACCTTTTCTAATCTTTTTTATATAAGTTAACTTTTTTCAAAATTTGTTATAAATTAATTATTTTGTTAAGATTCTAGTTGAATATAAAATATATAGATTTTTTAGATGAATTATTAATGAAAAATAATCATATGCTGAAACGGGTTGGGTTCAGGTTGATACAAAAACTTTCAAGTTGGGTTTAGATTGAGCAAAATTTTGTAATATCCTCACCTCAACCCGATACAACACAATCCAATACGACATGATTGCCACCCCTAATTAAAAGTTTGTTAAAATCTTAAAATAAGTTAATAACTTTTTCCTATTCAAAAATTAGAAAGTGCACGTGTTTTGCACATGATTTGTTAATCTTTTACGTTTATTTGTTCAATAAATTGTTTTCAATTTATATGTGATTGTTTTCTTTTATACATATCTCTATACTAGTTTCTACGGCCCTTTGCCAAGAAAATGATACGTTTGATTTTAATTTATTTGAAACTTTTCCTATAGAAAATGAATGCTATGAAGGATTAGCGTGGTATAGAATGAGCTCCAACCTCTTATTTTATCTCACCAATCATCTTAGTTAACATAATGCTACTGCATCAAAAAATATATCAAGTTGCTCAATAACCTACTATAGAGCAGATCAATTTGATGATGCTGATGAGGTTGAGAAGCACCATAGAAGTTTTTTCTTCAATTAGTTCCATTGTTAATCAACTTTGGTGTGTTGATTGCCTCTTCAATCCTACTCTAGATACAAGTGAACAATAGTTGGGATGGGGATTTGGTGTTCCAAAAATCGCAATGGCATCTGCTATTGCATTTTTCTTTTCTAGTACTTAATTGTATCTAGACCATAAACCTAGAGGCAATCCTCTTACCCATTTTTTCCATGTCTTGATGCATCCTTACGCAAACAAAGAGTTGTAGTATTGGCGTACAAATCTCTTTTATATGAGATTTTTTGTTAAGAGTCTGTTGTAGTAGGCAACTGCAAACTTGGCCACACAAACAACTTGACTCGTAAGTACATATGTATTAGATCAAACAATGATTTTTATTTATACCAAGGTTACATACATGGGTTGCTATTAAAAGATATTAAAAGGTATTGGATTTTAATGGTATTTGAAATACGAAAAATGATAGAGAGAGATCTAAAATATTTATTTTTGAACATCTTATAAACTCATTTGTTTTAAAAAAAATTTTGGGAATGTATAAAATATTAGATTTTATTTTGAAAATAAATTAGTAAAGTGTTTGGATAAGATAAAATAAAATTTTAGAGTTTATAACACATAATAATGACAATTTTGTAATCAACATGTTATTAAAAGTTTATTAAAATTTTAAAAATAAGTTAAAAATTTCTTACTTTTCAAAAACTAGAAAAGTGCACATGATTTATTTATCATTTGTGTTTGTTTGTTCAATAAAATTATTTTTTTATTTGTATTTTATTCAAATTCTTATCAAAGAGAACTTTTATAGTGCGAAAATTCATATTGGTCTATTCTCATATTGTTTACTCATCTTTATTATTATTATATTGATGGGTCCATTTGATCAACTGCATGCCTATTTTGTACAAGTAACGATAACTTATGATGGTAGAAATATTTGATATCTTGAGTATCCTTATTTAACATTTTTAGTTTTTTTTCAAGATGGTCATGTAACTAAATTTTAATTAAAAATTGTATTGAATTGAGTGCATACATACAACTATCAGGGTAACGGTCAATTAGAATAATTATACAAAAAATAAGATTGTGGACTACAAGAATAATCCTACCAACAAGAAGAAAACATAACCTGGAAACGGTACCAAAAGCCTACAGCTATCTCTACTATATGTTGGTGGCTTCCTTGAGAAAACACAAAGTTGTAGTACGATACTTTTGATGCAAAGCCCGCTGTTGTAGGTAGACGCAAACTTAACCACTCAAACGAATTTCTATTTGTACTTGTGACTAAACATTGATCACACATATTAAGTTAGGTCATGATCAAGTTTTAATTAATGCAGTCAATTAATTCTCAGCTTTTTAATTTTTTCAAAAATAAATTTATTGAAACTTTAAAAATAAATTAAAAATTTCTTATTTAATTTTTTAAAAAATAATTAAAAGATTCTAACATCCTATTTTAAAAATTTTACAAAAATATTTATTTAATAAATTACTAAACACTTTGTAACATTTAATAAATTTTCAAACTTCTTATAAGATATTTTAAAAAATTTATAAGCTCATCCAAAATCCTCCTAATCTTAAAGAAATTGGTTTATCTATTTATTTATTTTTAATAGAATGACCAAATTTTAATGTGCTGATACTGCGTTTCTTAGAAGATATTATTTTTAATGTGCAAGAAATTCTAATTCTCTTTTTCTCACATCCATCGAGTGTGCTACAACTTGTAGAAATCTACGCCATTTTTGCTGAGGTTGCATTTCAGCCTCTTATTACGTGTGCTTAATTATTTGTATGTAATGAAAAATGATTACAAGTGAAACACTGCAGCTAGACAAATGGATTCTTATCTATAACTCTCAGCTGGCTTGTCGAATGGCTTGTAATCTAATAGTATCAAATGTTTTCTATTATGTGGGAGGTCTCGTATTCGACCTAAATGACCGTCGTGTGTGCACCTATGCGTGCCTATTGATTATGATCTTGTTGAATTTATACTTTTATCTTGTTAATTTGACAATTAAATATATAGACTGATTGTAAAAAAATACTCTATGTCATTTATAATGCTATCTCAATAAAAAATCTACTCTATCGTTTTCCTAAAGAAAGAGAAAGAAAAAGAGGTCTCAGCTAGCTTTATTACCTAACAAGTGAATATCAAGAAATTTTTAGATGGATTTGTATGTGTTGCTTCCACTATCTATATATATATTCAAGATTTTTAAAATGGAAAAGTAGGTGGGTGGTGATAACAACTTACCCCCATGATCCATTAGAGGGTGGGAAAGGAGGATTTTGTATGTCTTATTATGAACACTATATATCAAAATTTTAAATTTTCAACTATCACTTATAATTTTATATATAATTGATATAAATTTAGATTAAATTTACCATGCAGCATATCTAATCTGATCTGACCCTTGATTTGTTGTACGATCTTCAATCTCAACCATTCAACTATTGTACAGGGTGTTATTTTACTAATTTATTGAGGTGTAATGAGATATGGCTACACTTAAAATAAGTTTCATGAATAAATTTTCTTAATTATTCTTAATAAAATTCGTCTTTATATAGAAGAGTGTATCTTCAACCTAACCCCTCTCGCTTTAGGTATTTTGCACCTTAAGCTAGGAGCCTCTTTTTAAAGTGTACTCAATGTCAATTTAGTTATGGTGTTTCCCTCCTTATGCTAAAAAACTTCATTTTCATACCATTCTATCAAATATGGATTTGGGCTAGAGTTATATGTACTTACAATAGAGATAGACCAAAATAAATTTGTAAGTGCTTTGCAAGAGTTTTTATCTTTGAAAAAGTTGTCTAAAGTTATATGTTCAATTTAATTCAATGATACAAAGTATCATGATAATAAAAATAAATAAAGTTTTTAAGTAATTTTACAACATCTTAAAAACATAATAATTAAAAACTACTAGAATATTTTTGAGAGAAAGCTTTCATTTAAAAATATTATATCACTTTTAAATATTTTAGAAAAAAAAATAACAAATTTAAAATAAAAAAATATGTATGTAAACCATAATTTATTTATTTTTTATATGATAACTGATATGGGATGGCCCAGTAGGCCCAACATCAAATGAGATAGCCCATGAGGCCCAACGGTAAATTTGTTTGGTCAACTTGTATCGACCCCACTTGGTATGGTCTGCGGTCGACCTGTATTGACCTCAGGATCACTCCATATGTTTGAATATTCGAGTCTGGTCAACATGCATCGACCTCCAAACCCACTCTAACATCAGATCGGATCCCTATCGTGTTTGTTAGTTTGACAGGTCGAGTTCTTCCGCATCAATGCCATGTGGCAGCTGTTCCAACCGCTATTAACAACTCTGACAACTCTGACAACCCTACTAACAACTTTGGCAGAGATGCTCCTCCGTTGGCACTGTTCATCCAAAAAAATAGGAGATTTAGCCACCTGGCACAGTACCAGAATTTGGGCATGGAATAACCTCCAACCCCCTAGCAAAGGCAAAAGTCAGTACACCTGATAAGGGTACAAGAGTCAAATCACGCCTACAGAAAGCTATAAATACTCCAGGCCTAACCACGCTCAAGGTAATTACCCCATACACTGCAAGCTTTACACTCTCTATATTATGTTCGATTCCTTCATCTTGACCAGAACTAACTTGATTGTCAGAGTGCCTTAACCGGGGGCACCTTGGCTAGTTAACGTATGTTATGGTTGCAGATCTCAAGCCCTAAGTTATATAAACTATCCTGAGTACTTGACCTTCCCGGTTAATTATCCAGGAGCTCAACCCCGTTCTATCTACATTCAACATTGAGCAGCATCATTTGGCGCCGTCTGTGGGAAATGTTGAGATTGCAGTGAGAAAAAATAACAAATGGTGAACACATGCAGAGTAATATCGAGAAGGGAATAGAGTCAGAGGTCCTTTTCTCCCCCTCTCCCTAACCTCCAGCAAGACACCCACGCTCCGGGCCCCAGCGCCCCCCAAGAGCAGGTAGTGACGCTCTCCATGCCATAGTTGATGCAGCTAATAAGTGAGCAGATTTTCGCTCAAATATCAGCCTAATTGTCCGTCGTTCTGAACAGGCACGCAGTAGTGCCCGTTCCCGCCGCCAGTGCAACTCCGCAACCACCCCCATTAGAGAGTAGTTGCCACCATCGAGAGGCTAGATAGCCATCCACTAGGCGCGAAGTCAGTCCCAAGGCCCCATAGGAGAAGAGGAGATGCCCAAAAATGCGAGAGGAGATGGAGGATTCAATAGATCAAGCCAGATCTAATCGAGCCATGCAGTGCGATAAGGTCGAGCGTTCTAGACGCAACTGCCCCAGAGACAGAGGAGAATCTGCAGATTTAGCACCTCGGCCCACTCGAGCCCTGCAGCGCGATAAAGCTGAGCGTCTCAAATTAAGCATGGATCGATTTATCTCCCATGCGGACCAGGATGAGTGGAAAGAAGTTTCCCATCAGGTCCAGCAGCTGAACAGACGCTTCGACGAGATCTTGAGGAGAAATACAGACAGAGCACCAAACACAGACGCTCCTCAAAGATCTCATCTGGAGAGGGGATCACCATTAGTTCAGGAGATCATCGACGAGCGTATCGCCATGGATGCCAAAATTTCGATCAATCTCCCGAGATATGATAGCTCCACCGATCCCAATAAACACCTCATACAGTTCGAGCACATGATTCAGCTGCATAGTCACAATGAATTCATCCATGCCAAGATGCTGGTGACCACTTTCCAGGGCATCGCACTAAACTGGTTCATGAAACTTGAACTATCAACGATTTACTCCTATGACTAGCTGTGCGATAAATTTTTGCACCACTTTGCCAGCAGGAGGAAGGCCAGCTCCCCCATACCCACGTCCATACCGTCAAGCAGAGCGAGAGAGAATCCCTCCGAGACTTCTTCACCAAATTCAATATGGAGGTTCTGAAGATCGATAACCCTAGGATTGAGTTCTTGATCGACGTGTTATTTCTGGGGCTCAGGCATAAGAAATGCACCAATGCACTGGTAAGAGAACGGCCCGAGTCGATGGAGAAGCTGCTCGACCTGGCAGAGAGGTATATGACCGAAGAGGATATGAACAAGCTCAAGTTTAGATCCTCCAAGATCGAAAAGAAAAAGAAGGAAAGAGACGATCAGAAGTCGAGGGAGCGAGGTTGATCTCTGATCAGACGCTTCCATGACTACACGCTGCTGAATATTCTAGGAAAGGGGGTCATGTACGCTATCCAGCACGAGAACCTCCTCAAGAAACCTAGAAAGTTGACGGAGACTGAAACCATGAAAAAATCTAAAAAATTCTGCCACTTCCACAAACAAAAGGGGCACGACACCGATGAGTGCTTTAGTCTCAAGGATGAGATTGAGAGGTTGATCAGGCAAGGTCGCCTCAAAAAGTACATAGCCATGAAAGCCCAAGCTGAAGGGGGCAAAACCGACCGAATTCCCCATAAAGAAAGATTGGTTAGCCCTAGAAAAGATGACAAAGGAAATAAATCCGCCCAGGATGATCGCCCACCCATCAAAGGGGTGATTGATATGATTGCAGAAGGTCCCATTAGGGGGGGACTCCAAGTCTGCTCGAAGGTAAATGCAGAGGAGGCTCGAATCCAATAAAGCCTCACCCGTGGAGACAACTTTCCACCTCTCGACAAGTGCAGAGCCCATTTCATTCACTGACTCCGACCTGGCCCATCTTGAGGGCAAAAATGTTGATCACAAAATAGACTGCCCAATGGTCGTTTTCGTGGAGATCATGAACTTTGAGGTGCGCAAGATCCTGGTCAACAACGGTAGTTTGGTGAATATCATCTTCCTGTCTACACTCAAGAGAATGAACATGGGCAAATTGAAATTTCAGCCTGTTCACACGCCGCTGGTCGGATTTGGGGGGTTGGAGATTATTTCGGAGGGGTCGATCGACTTGTGCACATCTTTCGGGGACGCTTCCCGAAGGAGAACATTAATGCTGAATTTTCTTGTGGTCGACACCCCATTCGCTTATAATGTCATCATC
>JACGDI010005432.1:1206268-1219238 GCA_014898725.1 Jacaranda copaia
GCCTATAATTATGGAGCCCAATTAGCTTAGAACGAAAAAGGGCAAAAGACCTGTGCTATAGGACCACAAATATAATTTTCTTAAAGAAAATAAGTTGGAAGTGGCTGTGTTTTTATTTTTATTCTCCATTTTCAATGTTTTCAACTCATTTTTATTTTAGCTATTAGTTGTCGTACGAAAATAAAGATAAGTTTAAATCCACAATATAAAAATTTTAAGGGAAAAAAATAGAAGAAGTGGATTGAAATAATATTTTAATGTGATTTTATTATTTAATTTATTACATGTTTCATTATTTCATTCATGTCTTACTAATTAAATATTATTGAAGTTAGTTTCTATTTTGTTATCTTGAGATCATAAAAATTTATTATTTAATTAATGAATGGTTTTTGATTATTTTTTAAATTAATAAGTATATTAATTTGGAAATAATTATTATAAGTATGAGAACGTAAATATAGAAAAAGAATATTTCAAGTTACAAGTAATTAGGGCATAAATTTATTGCCTTTGTTTGGTTGTGTAACAAGGCCAAACATGACCTTTCATTTTCTGGTGGAGAAAATATCCCTTAGATCCTTGCCCTAATCGATTATTTACCCAAATCTTGTTTTATTTCACATCCTTCCACGCCTTTTCTGGCAATCAACAAACTCTGCTCAAAGTCGGCTCTTTTCTTTCTTTTTTCTTATCATTTCACATTCACCCTCTTTTCATTATTATTATTAGTAGGAGGAGGAGCACCTATAAAATGTAGTGATAATATTAATAATAATAATTAGGATGATGGTGATAATGATAATAATGATGATGGTGATGATGATAACAATAACAACAACACAAGTAATAATAATACTACCACTAATAATAACAATAATAAAGCACCTATAAATCTTAGTAATAATATTAATAATAGTTAGGATAATAAGAAGAAGAACAAGAACAAGAACAACACAAGTAATAATAATAATAATAATATAAATAATAATTAAATAAAATTTCAACTAACAAATAAATTCATAAAATATTATAATACAATCCACTTAATCATTATTACATCAATCATTACAAACTTACAATATATCATATCTCTTCACTATATATACATATATAAACACAATATTTTTTATTATTATCCTTATAATTAGAAAAAAATTAATATCAAATTTCACACCTAAACACCAACATAAAAGTAATAATTTGACGTTTACTGTAAAAAATATCTCCTACAAAATATAACCAAATATATTAAAATTCTACAAATCCCATTTTTTACTATTCCTAAAAACATAAATAAATATCAATTATATTCTCAACGTTCATTTCACATTCTATCATAATTCTTTCATTATTCATTCTTCTAAAACACACAATAAAAACATCATAAAATCAAACATAAAACATATCCAAACACTACTATTAGTTTTCTTTTACTTGTTTTTCTGTAACTTATGTTGTATAGACTTAAATTAAGCTAAGTCGTTCGTCGAATTTAGTTGTATGAACATATGATTTTAATGAGAGTGATACAAAATCGAAGTAATTTGAATTGTATTATTTCTAATCTTATATTAAAAGTAGGTTTGAGGATGCAAAATAACTCAGATCAAATTAAAAACAATTTTAAAGAAAAAAAATTTCAGGGCAAGTCGTCCAACAACAAACATTTGGATAACACTCACGCCCTAACAAGCCACATCTTCTCTCACTTTTTACTTCTAATCCTCGATGGTTCTCAAACGATTTCAACAAACCAAAACAGGTACGTCTGCAACTCTCTTACAACAATATCACAGTCGATTCATATGCTATTTTGTGTTATTTAAGCTCGTGCAGTTGATGTTTCATTGTTTCTTGAATATTGTTTTGCCCGTGGACGGTTTGACAAAATGCCCTATCAGAATGTTTTCAGACAAGGCCTATGAGATCCACCCTCTTTTATTATTATTATTATTATTATTATTATTATTATAGTTTCTGCAGCGTCGTTTGCCTGTGACCTGTTTGACAGAATGCCTCAAGTGAGCCTTCTGCTAAAACCACCGAGAATTTGAGGATATGCTGTTGTATGTTTTGTGGACTTTTACTTTAGACGTTTTGCGGTCATCATAGTCATTTTTAACCATCCTGTCTTGATCAACATAATTCAACTTTCAAGTATGGACTCCTTGGTTAAATATATCATTGTGAATCACACCCCATCATCTACAGTCTTTATTTGTTTCTTGAACATGTTCTCTTGTGAATTATCCCGCATTTAAGTCCAAATGGGAACGTTTCTTGACATAAGCAAGAGCATATGTATAACTTCAAAAAATTTCCCTTTGCAGGGCTGTCAGCTTTGAAGTCATTCAAAGCTGAGAAATACCTGAGGAAAATTGGGTTAGGAAAAGAAGACCATCATTTCTGGAAGCAAGTTGGCAAAGCGCTGTTATGCACGTATACTCTTTTTGGCGTGGCGTGGCTGTGGAACGAAACTTCACCACTCGGTTGGTGGACACTGAAGCCGAGGCCCAAGGAAGAGAAAGAGCTGGCACATCTCTATGAGCGCCGTATGTTTCCCTACCCGGGCGACAAGGAGGCCATGGAGGACTTCATTGCTAAAGGTGGGATGATTGGTACCACAATTGGGCCAAAAGGGATCATTGAAACCGATCAAGACTCTTACAATTTTCAGAAAGAATTGCAGGACAAGAAATTTGAGCAGGAGGCTTTAAAACTGTGGTTAAGGATGAGAAATGAGGTTATATCTGAGCTTCAAGAGAAAGGATTTGATGTTGAATAACTGCTTATATTCAAAGCCTTTCTGTCACTAATTAAGGATTTTTATGGTTATGGGGTAGTAATGTCTTTCCATAAATGACGTTTTTGTTGTACATATATATGCCTACTATAATGCTTTTTGACTGCTAAATTTCTGTAATGGGCGAAGTATCCCCATTTTCAGTTCTTTTTGTTTAGGACTATCAGTTGAGTTCCTGGAGTACAATTTTCTTCTAATGTTTCCATATGAACTACGATTTTGATGCTTTAGATATAGTATTTTGAGATGAATTGCGAAATTGGGATTTGTATGTATATAGCACCAAAAGATAACAGGAGAGGAATACAACTGCAAGGCCATGACATCCTTGGACCGTGTCATGTTCCATCATTTGAAATTGTTCGATAGTCCGAGATCGTTATTATAAACATATCTACCCCTTGAGTCAGTGCCAGTTCTCTATGCCATAGAATCGACAATAGGCCTAATGCCCTAAAAGAAGATATTCCATTCAACTAGCTAAGGTTAAGATAGATTGAGTGATTAATTGATCTAATGATATTATTTTTATATTTATATTAAATTAATTTAATGACATCATCCTCTAAACAACGGCAATTTTGATATCCATATTTTTTCAACTGAAATAAATAATTATTTTATAAATAAAGAGTAAATTTACCTATAAATAATTAATCAAAAAGAAATTTAACCTAAAACTTAAAACCAAACAATAAACATACTCTTACAAAAATATTTCAAAAATATTCTCAAATTTAAATAATCCCTCACAAAATTAGTCTTTGCCAAATTAACTCAAAAAAATATCTTAAAAATATTCTCAAATCCAAATAGCGTACTAGAAAATCGCATCTATAAAACCTATTACAATCATTATACTTACTTATAATTTCAGTACATTCGATGCATGTATTAAAATTTTTACAATTATAATAAATAAAATAAATATTTATTTTTAGTCTAATATTGGTTTTTTAAGTATTTGTTAGCTTTTAGTTCTATAACACAAAAATTATGGTAAAATAATAATCATAAATATAGAATGTATATGTTGTAAATGATAGTTACTACGTATAAATTGTCGTTATAAAAATTAAACAAAAAAAGTGATGGCGTTTTAGGAACATTACAAAAAAATATACTAAAAAAGAATAAATATTTTATTAATAGCGTGAATACTCCATAATATCCCTAAAAAATAACTTCATCCTTAGAAAAAAAAACGACCAAGCAATTCCTTAAAAATTTTGGCCTTGTAAAAATGATGTGGAATGGCGTTTCATTTTCGGAGCAGAGTATATGTAAGGAGTCGCCTTTCTTTGTTTCTCTTTTCTGTTTTTCAAGGCGGCAAGTCCAGTTAAAACCGCGGAGACTTTTCACTGTTAAGAAAGTTTTCAAGGGTAAGTTTTCTTTTCTTTTGGAAAAGTTCTTTTTTTTTTTCTTTTTAGTTGGATGAGATTTTTCTGCGATGCTGCAATTCTCCCAAATTATGGGCAGATTTTTTTTTTTAATGATGGATTCTTCCTTTTTTTTTTTCTTTCCGGTGGATGTCTGCCTGGTAGTTTGTAACCTTTACGATGAACGGATTTTCCATGTAAATTTGATGCCTTGGGTTCTGTTAGAATTGGTTTTCTTGGCCTTCTGCTTGTAGTTTTGGTTGATATGATGATTGGGTCTGAATTCTTGATTATCAATGGCCTATCTTTACTGTCATCAGACAACATTAAAGAAGTGTTGTTAGACACAAAAAGATGATGATATAACCTATGGTTTTTATTATTGACTAGTCTTCACTGCTTTTCAAGCTAAGTTTCGAGGAATTTGGTGATAAAATGAGGAATGACAGGCCATTATTCGTGCGGTTTTGAGTTACTGTGGTTCCTGCCATTGTGTGTATACATAATAATAATAATAATTAGATGGTTAGAAACTTTGGTTGCACTAATAACTTAGGTTTAATTGTTGTCTTTCCACAAAGTGGAATGATGTTTTATTAAGCTGATGATTTCATGTTACTGGCAAGGAAAGTCTGG
Source organism: Jacaranda copaia (assembly GCA_014898725.1). Lineage (NCBI taxonomy): Eukaryota > Viridiplantae > Streptophyta > Magnoliopsida > Lamiales > Bignoniaceae > Jacaranda > Jacaranda copaia. Next base: position 1,211,090 of record JACGDI010005432.1, read on the forward strand.
CTACATTTGTCACTGCACTAGCAAAATTTGCAAGAATTGCAGGAATTGTGGGTTTTCAATTCTCTTAATGGTGTATTTGAATTCAAACTGTATGGAAGTGACATTGATGCTCACGTGCAGTTGCTGAATAAGAGATTCACATGTTCAAGTTTGTGTTTTTCTTTAAACTCAAAAATCTATGCTAATATCTATCCTTGTGAATATTTGAGCAGAGAACTAATCTAGTATACTTAGTGAAGCTTTCTGTGAGTGGGTTTTTGGTTATCTTCTACCAAGGAGCAGGTTCTTTGAGCCAATTAATATTGAGGTCTAGTTTGCTCCAAAGGTATTTACTACAAAGAAGTGTAGGGTTCCATTTTTTTTGTCATAGAAAAGACATCTGAATGGTTGCATCTGAGGATGTTTTAGATGTCAATTTGCTCCTAACATAGCACTCCATCACTATCAAAATTTCCCTGGTTGGCTTCAAGCAAGTGAATCATATATGTCTGTTTAGCTGTGTAATTTCATGGAATATTCAGGTGAATTGAAGGGAAATAAAAAAACTACAGTGATATGAGCAAATAGTAACAGGACTAAGAAGCCAGCTTGAAGGGTAGGAGCTCTGCAGCAAGAAACAAGACTTTCTGTTCAAAAGAACATATCTTTGGTACTTTTATAGTCTTTACTTTTAGTCTATAACATTATGTAAGTTCTAATAATTGAAAGTGTTTTAGTAATTTTCAGATTTGACGTGCTTTTTGGTTATTAGACTTGAGTGGGTATTCCCCAGTTATCATTTGTGTTTGAGCACAGCACGTCATGCATTTAGCTGTGTAATCAATTCTCATAGTTATACACAATCACTGGTAGATTTCATTTGTTGACTTTCTTGAGTTAGCATTTTCCACAATAGCGAGTTCATAGACCTTTTTTGTCTTGTATCTTCAACAGTCTATGTAAACTATTAGCAAAGAAGTAATTATCAGTGCTTTGGATTATCACATTTATCATGAAGTTCTATATGTCAGAAACGGACAGTGACCCGTATCTATTAATTTGGTGTCATTTTGAAATATATTCAAAGATAAATTTCGGTATCAGCCATTGATGATTATGAAAATTATTGGTCTTCAAATACTTATATTCTAATTCAGAGATCTAAGGTTACTTATACTTCAATAGATCTGACTGGACAAACAAATGCAAATTCACTCTTTTAGTACAATTCCTTCTCTCTTTCAATTTCTGGGCAACTGCAAACTTCTGATGGAATTCTGTGTGTATTTCATTTGCTATTATGGACATTTGCTCACTAGGAGGGTATTTGATTTTATAAGTTCCAGTCTTATAAAATGTTTTTAGAGGTTATATGATGCTAAGCGCCCATTTGGTTTTATAAGTTTCAGTCTTATAAAATGTTTTTAGAGGTTATATGATGCTTGGTTTTATTTTCAGTTTCAGTTTTTATTTCTATCATTTTCAAAATATTGGAAAATAGTTAATGGAAATGAGTTGAAATTGAATTTGTATTTAGATATATTGTTGGAAAAGGAATGATTATGTTGGGTTTAGTTGATTGTAGGTAGAGAGAGATAGAAATAATGGAATAGAAAGTGAAGATATATATATATGTTATTGGGGAATGTGTTTTGAAATTGAAAATGATGTCAGGTGAAAATGTGTAAAAAGTTATATGTTTTATTTTTGGAATGGTAGAAACATGAAAAAGGATTTTGAAAATGAAACCAACGGGCACTAAAAATCTTATTCCAAAGTACACTCTCAAAGTATTTAGATATAATCTTAAAGAACTCCTTATTTTTTCTAAAAGAGTTTATAAAATCCCAACATCTTATATTGGGAGTTTTTAAATTCTTTTCAAAAAATTTTATCAAACAAGTTATGATATTTTATATTCTCTCAAACATATTATAAAAAATTTTGATAATAAGATATTTTTAGAAGCTGATAAGCTTATATAAACTCTGTCAGCTTCTTATGTTTGGTTTTCACTTGTTTTCCAGGAATAAGTACCAAGCTCAATTTGCTCGGTGATAATTTGTGCAGAATTTTTTAGTGTCTTGAGAACACTTTCGATCACCCTATAGCATCTTGATGAACAACTGAGCTTGTACCCATGAAGCTGTCAAAAATGTCAAAAAAACTCACTATTCAAAGCACTGAAAGGCCAAAACCAATGGACCGGTTCACCTTCATTATTGATGATCGTTTCAAATTAGTAGTTCCCATTGGACCTCGTTTCCAGGTTGATGTACCACCTTGGACTCTTCCATTTTCCAGGAGTGACCTAGCCATCAGTGACAGTGACTCAGACAATTCAAAGTGGGTTGGAATTCCAGTATGGCCATTGAAAGGAAGAAGTGAAGACATTAACGACCATATGGTTGGAAGAGGGAGATGTGAGAGTTGTGCATGTGCCTTCCCCGGATCCATGGAATGTGTCAGACGACACGTCTCTGACAAGAAATACCAATTACAGATTGATCTGGGCCCTGCCTTTTGGAAATGGAAGTTTGATGACATGGGAGAGGATGTTTCTAAGTTATGGAGTTCAGAGGAACAGAAGAAACTTGAATATGTTGTGAAAATGAATGCAAAATCGAAGGGTAGAAGTTTCATTAAGTTGGCCTTGGAGTATTTGCCCTGCCAGAGCAAAGAGAGCATAGTGAGCTTCTATCAAAATGTATATATCCCAAGGCAAATCAGTGCTCAAACTAGGTCAAGTTGTATAACCATTGACACGGACGATGAGTCTGAGGACATGCCATGTATCAAAAGGTCCCGTAAAAGGTTACAGGCAAATGGTTTCACTTCAAGCAGTTCTAAATCAAGGACCACCTACTTGACAGCCCGCCGGTGAATTTGCTTCAAGGATTTTTAATTTTTGATGGTGTACTTGCAGGAGATAATTTGTGAATATTTTGCATAAATTTTCTGGGTGGATATGTACAGAAGTAGCAGCAGCTTTATTCTTGATAAAGTTTCTTTGCTTTTGGTTTATGAAAATTTGGTACTTGTCTATCGAACTTTTGCCTCGTATTAAATGAATTTCTCAAGGTTCTGAAATAATAGACTTGTAAAGTACATATCTGGAGTAGTGCAGATTACCAGTGGGTTTCAGATAATTCCTTGATCAATTGGGCTGTCATAATGTCTTGTGATCTGTGGCATGCAGAGACTGGAAAAGCATGCAAATAAGTTTTATGACAGGCTTGGCATTCTTCAGAAAAAAGCAGTGACAAGACCTGTCCTATATTTCTGTAAACTGCTTAACCTATGCAGCCACAAAATCCATTTTGTTATGATGACCTGCTGAGTTGGTACATGAATAGTAGCTTTCACCCTGCTCTGCAGCCACAATTCTATCTGCTCCTTCCCACCCACAAAAATTTCATGTCCGTAGATGTAGTGCTGCAGGTGATATTCTTGGATGAACATGGGGGTGGATGATCATACAACCCAAGGTCAACAAGTGGACCGGGTGTGCTGCACCCGGTCCACTGTGGCATCATTCAGTACTGCATATTACTGAAATTTTTGGATGGTAAAAATCCTTTGCCCCCAATAATTCAACAGTAATTGCTGAATCAAGAGCAACACTTTTCAGTCATCCATAAAATGATTCATTACAACAGTTAACAGACTAAACTTTGCAGCCAACATGCATATATGTAGAATATGTAGTTCTGCGGGATAATCTTATTAACTTAAAACATGAAGAACTGCGCATTTATCACCAAATCTTGCTGGATTTGGATAAGGCATAATTTCTCTCCCGAAATATTTTAGCATCTGTTTACTTCTACAGCCAAATGCAATTTTCAGAAAACCAGAACAATGGAGCTACTTTTTCAGGTTGGGAAACTGGTCTCTGGAGTGCATCAATAAGCCATACCCAGTCACCAGTTTTCCATATTGCCCAAATTCAAACGTGTTATGTGACACCAAGATTTTGTTATGGCCATTTTAGATCAGAGCCTCACAAAGTATCACGCTAACAAATGACACGGTGAACAGCAGATGGGGGGACTTTGAAGTTGAGGCCAAATTTATTCTTTATGGGTCATGTCACAAATGGAAAATAATTCCAAACAAACAGTTTTCAGTTACCAAGCTCTTTGGCTCCTATGCCTTGACTTGCAACATGATGACTGTCCCTCAGATTTCAAAGAATTCTAGCAAGCAGTAGTCTAACGCCAATTCACAAGTGTCATGCTTGACCAAAACAAAAGGACCTAGCAGAAATAAGGCAAATCATAGACAGGCCAGCTTAAACCTGGCACTTCAAACCCGACCATTTTTATGTGAAATAAGCAAAACGAACTCCCACAATGTAAGATATGATGCAGACTCTAGGTTTTTGCAACACTTTCCTTCTTACTTTCTATCATACTTGTCAAGCTAAAACCTATCCCATGCACAGGTCTGGTTCAGATCCCACACTTTTCCCCATCCAGAAAAAGATTCAAATAACAAAGGCTACGAAAGTAAACAAAAGAACAAAGAAGCTTGAGCTATTATGTTGATGATAAGTAACATTACAAGCAGTTACCTGACAGTATTACATACTTTGTTGCATAAAAATGAGGAAAACGTCCGTATGGTTCACAAACTGATAATTTTGCTGAGAACTATTTGTCTACCTTCAGTTTAATTGCAAAACATTCCCAGCAACAGAATGTGAATTTTGTAGCTTGAATTTTCCAGAGTTACTATTCTTCAGGCTCCTCAATGGCGTCATGTAGAATGGAGTTATCCCATCGTGTAGGTCAGCCGAGGAATATTTAACACTCTTGTTTCTTTCCAGCTTAAAATCCTCCCTCTCCCTGAAAGCATATCCACCAGCATTATCAACACTCCTCCTGCCATAATTTGATCCTATGACATCACATGAATTTCTGGAACTAACAACACTACTGCTGCGTGCAAGCTTCCAAGCACCTGCATCTCTTAGATGCCCACCAGCCTCCTTCCCTTGCTTCTCAATGGTGCTATCAATGAAAGGGTCAATTACATTTCCTTCCAAGGTTTCACACGCATTCTCACTATTCTTCAGTTTAAAACCAAACACATTGCAAACTTTGCGCCATCTAACATTCTTCTTTGCTGGTAAATTCAAGTTACCAACACCATCAATAGCAGCAGTATTTTTAGATATGGATCCAAATTTCTCCAAACCATCATCTCTACTAGAACTTAAATGCCAATCTTTCAACTCCTTCTCCGTGATCACCAGCTTAACATTCGCAGGAGATACCCCGTTCTCCTCTGAACCCATCACTTTCTTCCCAAAACTGCGAACAGAGCTTGACCGATCAAAACTACTTCGTCTCATGGAAGATGAAGAATCCGAATTGGAGTGGCCAGAACCTGAAGCTCCAGAGCTGCTTTCATCCTCCACAATTGAATGCATTGGCCCATCAACAGACAACCTATGATTCTCAAACCTATTACCGTTCCCCAATATTCCATTCTCAACGACAGAAAACATTGGAGCAAGTCGAGGAATTGTTCTTGCTATCATATACCCGTCCCAGGAAGCCCTTGGCTCCTCAAACGAAATTGGGCCAGCATCAATCGAAAACCTCGGTTCTGTGTCACATGATCGCCTCCTCAAAATCTCAGAATGATTTTCCTCCAATTTTCGCCCATCCTGAATCAACTTAAGATTTGCATCATCTCCAGCAACGCTCTTGCCATCGCTGCCATTATTGAGCTTCTTTATCCTACTATTCTTTTGCCTCCATTTCCGCAATTTCTTACTGAAAACTGAAGCTGCCCCCAAGAAACTCCCAGCGATTTCTCTCAAATCTTTAGATTTCTTAGTCTTACTTTGAAACTCGAGATCTATGTATTCTTTCATAGTCTTAAATTCTCCTTCTTCAACTTCCCCATCACTGTCAACACGATCCACATTCAATTCCCCCAATTTGTCACTCAAACCCCTAATCTCATCGCGATTTTTCTTTCTCGATTCGATCACAGTGTAAGTGACTCTGGAAAGCCCTACATTCTTCGATTCAACTTTCGCCTCACTTTCCGATCCACTCTTCAAATCGTCCGCATCGAAAAGATTAGACAGAGAGCTCCGAGCCGAGATGACGTCGCAGGACTTGCGCCGTGGCTCGTTCAATGTACTACAAGAAGCTTCGCATTTGGAAATGGAAACCACTGACCTGCTTCGACGAAGCTCCGGCGGCGCGGCATTGGGGGTGGCGGAAGCATCCAGACCGGAGAGGCGTTCCCGGAGGCATGAGGCGCAGATTCCGTTGATGGGTTCGTCAGGATGGCGGTAACAGGGAGAGAGACGGCGTATGGTTCGGATCCCAGTGCGGGTTCGGGCCCGGGATCGCGAGTGCGAGTCGTGTCGGTGCGTCATTAAATGGGAATGGGAAGTTGACGCATTTACAGATACACCAGTGCTCCCTCTCTGTCTGTGTGTGTGAAGATGAGAGGAATGGCTGTGAGGATGACTCAAGTACGACTCTCTCTCCCTGCTACAGCTACTGAGATATTGAGTAGGATACGAGGGAAGAGGGTATCCTAGGAAAGGGAAGTGTGTCAACTAGGCTAAGACAAGAACCCTCGATAAACCCTCCATTAAGTAATTATTTGTCTGAACAAAAAATGTGGCCCATCACAAACAAATAAAATGCTTATATAATTTTATCTTTTAGGATAAATATTTTATTTACAATGTGAATGAGTCAAGCCAAATGCAAATTTAATACGTTTAAACTTAATTCGTTTATTAATTTATGAGTTTGAATTCGAGTCGAACTTGATCGAGCTTAAAAATTCAAACTCAAGCTCGACTCATTGTAATAGACAAATAATCGATGAATCTTATCGAACTTAATTTGATAAAGTTTATTATAGATAAGCAGAAAAACTCAATTCATTAAGTTCGAATGAGTTCGAACTCAAGTTCATATATATTTGAATTAACTAGAGTTCATTTAAACTCAAAACAAAATCTACAATAATAAATTTTTTAAATAATTTTATTCTAAGTTTTTTTAAAAATAAAAAACGGAATTGTTATTGTTATTATTATTATTATTATCATCATCATGATCATCATCATCATCATCATCATCATCATCTTATCTTTATAAATTTTATTATATTGGCATAGATTATAATTATTGATGAGGTTGAAAATCGTTTATAGTAAAAAGAGGTGTGTTTTGACTAATTCGACAAGAGATGTCGAATGATCCAACTGTTGTATTTTTCGATGTCTAAGATCCTGATATTGTTTTAGATGGCATTATCTCCTGTGTTTCTAAGGTGAATAGTACTTTAGGTAGGCACCTCCCTGTCAAAGATGGTGACAGAGTTAGTGACAAAGACTGTACTGGCTGTTACGCACCATTAATACGGAGGCATGCTGCTTGTTAGAACATTAAATCCGACAAGGATATGAGTCAGCGCCGGCTTGAGCGTTCTAGTCAATTATGATTGAATAGACGCGGTAGTCAACCGAAGAGATAGTTTAACAAGCTAAATGACTTGAAGCCTTCCGTTGAATGTGGTCGAGAACAACATGCTCGACCAGACGGTTGTTGTCGACTGGTCTAGCCCATCTAGGCCCATAACTGATGTTGATTATATATGCGTGTATATATAAAATAAAAAAACTCGTTTAAGCTCGCAAGTTTTTCAAGCCGAATATTATTGAGTTAAATTCAGCTCGTTTGACTGACAAGCGAGCTTGACTAGGCTCAAGTTTGAAAAAATCGAGCTGAATATGAGCTTTCATCAAGCCTAGCCCGAACTGTTTACGAATCATCTCATCTCATTTGTAGCTATAGTTTTATCCTATTCCTCAGTGATTAATTTGTTTGATAATTGATAAGGTTGAAAATAGTTTAGAGTGAAAGGAAACTATTTAGGGGTTGATCCGACCAGAGAGGTCGGGTAATCCACTCAATATTCTTCTCGAAGTTTGAGATTTGCAATAATCAACACATGTTAAACTAGTCGAGTGCCCCTGGCTAAGGCATTCTGACACTCAAGTCAATTCTGGTTAAGATGAGGTAATTGAACATAATATAAAAAACTTATGGCGTGTTTAGCATTACTTTGAATGTGGTTGAATATGAGGTATTTATAATCTTCTCCAAGTATGATTTGTCCACGG
>JACGDI010005432.1:1219338-1240799 GCA_014898725.1 Jacaranda copaia
CATAGTATCTGACAAAATAATAAATGCATCGTGGATCTGAACTAGCGCCGAAGAAAAAGACCTGAGGTTGATAACGATCAACCGAAGCTAGCTAGTCTACCGCCTGAGTAATCGACCTGGTATATAGCGAAACAGGCTAAAATAGGTGATGTGTCTCGTCGAGCTTGGTCGACAATAGTTTACTCGACCAGATAGTTGTTGTCAAATGGGTTAGCTTCAAAACTGATGTTAGGTTTAGTGGGCCTGTTAGGTTATCTCATATCAATAATATTATTTTTATATTCATATATATGATATTTAAAAAAGAAATTTTAATAAACTTTTGATCCAAAATATTATTAATGTGATGAGTAATGGGGCTGTTCTCATTATAAAATTAGAAAACAGGGATTAGGAAACATTGTAAGTATATATAAAACTATGGATATGAATTATATGTTTTGCATTATGTGTTTTAAGAAAATGAGTTTTGGGAGTGGTTTGGAAAATGTGGTGTGTGTTTATTTATATTTTTGGAATAGTAAGAAAATTATTTTGAAAAATTTTGATATGCTTATTTATATTTTGGAATGAGACAAATTTTACCATAACAGTCAAATCAATACTTTTTTGTTGGATTTTTAAGGTGAAAATTAAATCGAGTGATTATTTTATTACTAGAATAATAGTAAAATATATATAATATATGTATGTATATATTGTATGTATGTATATATTGAAAAATGAAAAAATTTTGAGGATACTGAAAGATAAAAGATGGTGTTTTGGAAATTTTAATTTAACATTTTGAAGGAAAATTTTTTGTATGTTTGATTATATTTTAGAAAAACAAAATTATTTTCCCAAAATGTAACCAAAAATAGCCTTAGCTTTTAAACTCCGATTCGAAAACTTATATTAGGGCAAATAGGAGCCGGGATTTAACACAATGTAAGTTTAAAATTTAACACATTAGTCACATTAATCTACATATTTTATTGACAAATTTTTATGGGAAAAAATGTCAAACAAATATGAAATTAAAAAATGTAACTTAAATTTTTAATGAAAAATAATGAAAAATAACTCCAATCAACTCTTTTCTCGAATCGTCTTCAAAAAAATTTATGAGGCTTGTTTTTCGAATCAATCCTTGTTGCATCCGGTGGAACCAACACCCAAACACCAACTTGCCTTCAAAGGCAACCCTTAAAATCGCGTTTCATGTCAATAAATCGTGCCCCAAGCTGTATCCAAATGGACCTAAACTTCAGGTCTTTCATGGACTTGGGCCCAAAAAATCCAACAATGGAGGTTGGATTCTATTTTTAATAACTTAATTAAACTCCTCAATTAATTAATAAAAAGTCCAAAAATTAATTAGTCCAACTACTTGGGGCCGTTTGGTTTCATTTTCACATGTCATTTTTATTTTTATTTTTACTTAAAAATATATAATAAAAAATTAATTAAAAAAAATAAATTTAAAAATGAGTTTTATTTGAATGTGTTGCTTAAAATTATAGATCTATACGTGTGAATATTATTAAAATTTCAATCATTTAAACCATTACATCAATATATATGTTTTTGCAACTATTTATTTTAATATACTTATAATTATATTATACCATATATATAAAACTTGGATATGATAACATTAATAAAATAAAAAACATACATATAAAGATATCGATATACCCAATCAATCAAATAAAATATATTTCTTCCAAAATAAAATTAATCATAACTGATATTCAATAGATTTTGAACAGATTCTCCAACAGCACGACTTCATAAAAATTTTCGAACTTTCCCCTTCCCTTCACTTCGATGTGGTTTTCTCTCTCTTCAGTGCTCACCAGCAATGAGTTCCCACTCCATAGCTACAGCCGGTCAACGCCTCAGCTCTAGCTCAATTTCACGCAGCCAGAACCCCAATAAACCCTGCTTTGTTAGGTTGCCTTCAACAGTCTCATCAATACGACGACGCGCAGCTCCATCTTTCAATGCGTCTGCGAATGGAGCAACTTTTTTTCCGTTTAAAATCCGTAATTCGGGACTCAATCCAACGAGGGCGTCTTCGAATGATGCTCGATCTGTAGCCAAAGGCGGTGGCTCGGAGGAATGGCGGGAGCCGAGTTTTGTGGAGTTTATCACTTCGGAGAGGGTGAAAGTGGTGGCCATGCTTGCATTGGCTTTGGGTCTTTGTAATGCCGACCGGGTTGTCATGTCGGTGGCGATTGTCCCACTTTCGCTCTCGCGCGGTTGGCGTCAGTCTTTTGCCGGTGTTGTTCAGGTAAACCCCCCAACGTTTTCTACCTATATGTTATTCTAATTTTACTTGCGTATTACTGAAATCTCGGCTGGGCTGAAGCAAGTGTCGTTTTCTATGGGGAGTTAAAATTTTGTTATTGAATTGGTTGTAATATGCTGTCCGTCGACTGTCATTATCACAGCGGGGTGGCGTTCGCCTGCTCTGCGGTGGAAATTTTACAAAGTACTACGTGCACAAAGAATTAAAAAAGTGCTGTATGAACCAAGAGCCGAGGAAATGCTTGCATATGGCCCATTTAGTATTATTAAGAAAATTAAATAACTGTTATGTACTTGAGACTATGGCAGAGGGACTGTGAGGTATGTTAACAATACGAGGATAGAGAATGAATTTTTCACTGATGTAACGTCAAAAATTTTGGATCCTTGTATTATTTTAATCAACAATATAGAGTCGTTATAAGTTTGGCCACGAGATAGGAAGTTGGTTCTCATAATTTACAAATGAATTCTCTTTTAGCTTCTTTTTGTACTGATTATGACTTAGGAGATTCTCATGTTCACATTTCAATGCTATGGAGAGAACTATACTAGAGCTTAGCTTTCCTTCATTTATTTAATGCTAATCTGTTGCGTTGATATGAAGTAGCCATACTTCAAGGATAGTTATTTCAAATGATGTTACCAATTAGTGCACAAAAAAATTGCGTTGAAATCAAGAGCTGAATTCATAGTTTCATACTACAACACTCAGTGCTAAAGCCTCAAGAGGAAAGGTAATCAAACTCACTAATGAAAGAAAGGCTTAAGCTAGGCCAAGAAACACTATATCGCCAAAGTAATAGTGATTCATAACAACTGTGTTCTTTCTTAACCTCCATGTGCTCCAACATCATAAGCTTATGCATGCAAGTTTGCAGCAAGTATAATCCACTCTTATGGAGGTGTGCACCCATTATTTGAAAATTCAACTCTTTATTCTCAAAAGCAAGTCACCGTGAATGCCAAAGAGGTCAGCATCATTAGCATCTTTTTCAGCTCGTCAAAGCTAACAGTGTTGAGAGATATGATTTCTATAATTGAAACTTTTTTGCTCATCCATCAACTACTTTATCCTCTACTCTCTTTTTCTTTTTAAAATAAAAAGGTGTATAACAGATGCTGAATGCTTCAAATTATTTTGACAATTAAGGTGCACTGAGTATTGTAAATTTCTTCTTTTTATATTATCCCATTAATAAGAGTTCTTGTAGTACCTTCTAACATTCTAACTTATAAATTAAATAAATAAAAAAAGGGAAAAAAAAAACTGAAAAAAGACGTGGATCAGTGTTGGGATAGGTCTTCTTATGTATGTTTTTGGGGGAATATGAACTCCTGAATCATTATTGACGTATAGCATAAAGATGTATTCAGTACCTTATTATTTTCTGTCCTTTTTGCTGCATCTGATTGATTTAATAGCCACTAATGGCAGTCATCTTTTCTATGGGGATACCTGATATCACCTATAGCTGGGGGGGCTCTGGTGGACCGTCATGGTGGTAAGGTAGTCATGGCTTGGGGGGTGGCTTTGTGGTCTCTGGCAACCTTCCTTACTCCTTGGGCAGCAGAAACATCTTTACTGGCTCTACTTGCAATGCGGATGATGCTTGGCATTGCAGAAGGTGTAGCTCTTCCTTGCATGAATAATATGATTGCACGGTACAAGCACTTAATACCTTAAATATGATTTTCTGATACACATATTCTACTTTCTATGTTTGATGCAAAAGTTTGCAAAGCTAAAGCACAAAGATGAGTAACTGTTTGAATTTTTCTCTCAGATGGTTTCCGCAAACAGAAAGGTCAAGGGCTGTAGGACTTGCAATGGCTGGATTTCAGCTAGGAAGTGCTGTTGGGCTTACACTTTCTCCAATCCTCATGTCCCAGGCCGGTGTATATGGACCATTTGTGATATTTGGGTTGTCCGGCTTTCTTTGGGTTTTAGTTTGGGTGTCAGCAACCTCAAGCACTCCTGATCGAAGTCCTCAAATATCATTATATGAGCTGAGATACATACAGAACGGGTCATCAATAACCTCTCTGTCTGAAAACAAACTGAAGACTAGACAAGTCATTCCCCCTTTCAGGCGTTTGCTCTCCAAGCTACCTACTTGGTCTCTGATGGTTGCAAATGCAATGCACAGCTGGGTAATACGTCCGACTTCCTTTAGAATTTTGGAAAAATTTGTCTGCTGTCTTAATTATCTGAATTCTGCTAACACCATTTCTCTTCTGAGATTTCGAGTCAAAGTTGGCTTCATTTGACAGGTTTACACTTACACCATCTGGATGCATTTTGTAGCTGTTCTTGCAGATGGCTTGCAAGATTATCCTGACAAGATTTATTTCATTTTCTTCTTTTATGCAGGGATTTTTTGTCATACTTTCATGGATGCCAATTTACTTCAAGACGGTGAGGTCATAAAATTATGATTGAGTTTATGCTAACTTTAGGTACGCTCATGAGAGCTAAATTAGAGGATATTTTTTGTTGTAGATATATCATGTGGACCTCAGACAAGCTGCATGGTTTAGCGCTGTTCCATGGAGTATGATGGCTCTTGTAGGCTACTTTGCTGGTTTTTTGTCAGATATGATGATTCAAAGTGGCATAAGTGTCACTTTGACTCGCAAAATTATGCAGGTCTTATTTGTTGTCCTTTTCTCTATGTATAAACACTCACGCTTGCACACACCCCTCCCCTCAAAAAAATTAAACAATGGCAACCCGGAGAAAAAAGTAACAACGAAAAGAAAGAGTTGAAACAAATTCTAGATTCAAAATTTGATTTGCTCCATATTAATTTTCTGCACTCATTGTTCACAATTTACAAGCTAATACTGTATTTGGATTTTATTATCATCTCAGACTCAGTAATTTTCCCAGAACCAGTGTGCTTTTTTTTTTTCAATTTCAAAAAATGGATCATAGGATGTACATGTAACAAAATCCAACAGTCATTTGTTGTTTTGTTTTCCCTTTTCTTTCCTGTCTTGTCCTTTTTTTTTAATATTTATTTGGTGTGCCCTCATTCTATTTGTATAATATGTAAGCACTGATTATTTCCTTTCTATGTAATTTTGACAGTCAATTGGATTTCTTGGTCCTGGGTTAGCTCTTGTTGGTTTAACAATGGCAAGGAGTCCCTTCATAGCATCCGCTTGGCTTACTTTAGCTGTTGGGCTGAAAGCATTTAGTCATTGTGGCTTCCTTGTGAACCTTCAGGTTTACATATTCTGTGCAAGTTCATTAGTTATTTTTGCAAACATCTGGCTCTTTTAACATATATTCTCATGTCACCAGGAGATTGCCCCACAATACTCTGGTGTTCTACATGGTAATTTCTCTGTTTCATCCTGCATTTTCTGTCAAGTTATATAGACTCAATTGACTGCACATCTTGGTATGGACATTGGTTTTGTGGATAAAATAGTGAGAGAGTTTGAGAACATTAGAACTCTTATACTTACAGATGTCATCCACCACCTCTCACCTTTAGGATGATCAAAAGCACCAAAGAGAGAGCAAAAAATGTTGTGTAGCAGCATTAATCCTAAAAGCAGAAGTTTCTAGGCCTGCTGGATTCATCTGTCAAAACTGACACTAGAAAATTATTTTTCTATCTTGGCTCTTGCATCCTCATTAAGTATACCTAATCAGACTTCTGCATTGAGGATGTGACTGATTGGTATTTTTGGACTATGACTGATATAGTCTTGTCATTCCCCTAACTGCCTTTGTTAAGGATAATATTGTCAGAGAATTTTCTGCTGTGACATATCCACATTGTGTTCTAGAATGTGGTGAAGCCTTCCATAAGATCAAGAAAGATCTTCTATACTCACCTCATACTGCTGGAACCTGGCCGTTTGCTACTTATTTTTCTATCTATACCCCAATGGAAGCCGGGATAAGATGACAAGCGTAAAGGCAATGAACAGGCCATATATTATTTTAGAAAGAATTTTCACGTAAAGCTAATAATCAGCACCAATTGATACGGGGAAGATTTTCCTTATATAACACATCAGTCACGGGCAATGCATGTTTATTGTACTACCATTTTTAACGTTTGGACACCTCTTTACACATATCCAGGCACTGGGCGATAATTTTTCTGTGTTAAATGGTAGCGTCTTACATCCATTTCTATTCCATATAGGTATATCTAATACTGCTGGTACACTTGCTGCTATAATCGGAACAGTTGGTGCTGGTTTCTTTGTTGAACTAGTGGGCTCGTTCAACGGATTTTTGTTGCTCACAGCAATTCTATATTTCTCTGCGGCTTTATTCTGGAATCTATTCTCTACTGGAGAAAGGGTCAACTTTGATGAAACTGCTTAGTGGCCTTTGGATATGATGATTTCCGCTTGATTGGCCAAATTATTTGGAGAATTACATTAGTCAGAAAGAATGTAGAAATGATGAATATACGATGCCGTACGTATTGTGGTTCCTTTTTTGTACATAATGAACTGCGGCAGCGCTCCCAGACACAAGACAAGACTGTGAATAACTGAAAAAGTTTTGGTTGTTTAAATGCATTGGTTATGCTTGCATCTCAATCCATGAGAAGGTCGTTTAATCTCATTGACGTGTGATGAATTCATGTACCCTGAGTGGATTTCTGCAGCTCTGACAACAATGATGGATTAGGCTCAATTTAATTTTTTGAATCCCAATTATATATCAGTTCGCATAGCTCATAAGCCCCAAATCTAAATATAAATAGGCTGAGATCGATTTGAAATAGAAATTGAGTTTGATTCAATTCAAATTCAAGCTTGAGTTCAACTAATTTGAGTTTAATTTATGAAGTTTGTGAGTCAGCTCGATTTATTTGTACCCTTAGCCTATGCGCTGCTGTTTTGTTCCATCAAATTTTGCAAGTTGAACTCTTCTGCTGCTCTGGTTGTGGCTTAATCGGTCGAAACAATGGCTTACTTTTTCAAACGTTGAAGATTTCACGCAGTTACTGTCTATCCATTGACTTTAACATTTTTTCTTCATTTCCCAGAATAAAACTCAAGTTTTAGTGAGCATGTCACATTCAGTTACTGGACTTTAGGCCACCTGAACCACATCAACCAAGTGTTGAATCAGTCTCATTAAGCAAACTTGAAATATAAATAGTTAAATACCCGTTTTTATGTTGTCTTTGGTAACCAGGCCTATTTTTAAAAGTTTAGCAGATGAGGTAGTCAAAACAGTCTGGCCAGAGAGGCCACAAGCTCTGCAGATGAAGAAAACACCAAGTCCTTTGATCATCCGCCCGGGCCATATCAGAAAGCTCAAAACTGACTCCGGCCGGGACCAGACAAAAGATAACAGTACAGAGAAATACCATCAGAAATCCAATAATCCTGTCTTAACTTACATCATAAGTGCTGCAAAAAGGGTAGGTGGTGTTTTCTCAGCAATGAACTTTCGACACAAGAGGGCCGACTCCAAGTTCAGTAGAGATCAAGAACACTCCAACACTAGGCACTACGAAGCTGGAGAAGTATCTTGTAAGTTGATAGCTTTTTTACATCCTGCTTTTGGTTTTTTGAGATTTAGTAATTGAATTGTCTTTGATATGTAGTTTCCAGATATAGTTCTCCTGCTCGTGGCAGTCGGAGGTCATCAAGATCGAGGCGTTCAAATTCAGAGGTTGATAATGCAGACATCAGAAATAGTTTAGCATTTGAAGAAATTTATAAGGCAACAGGAAATTTCTCTCCTGCAAATACAATTGGTGAAGGCGGGTTCGGAACTGTATACAAAGGAAAACTTAAGAGTGGCACAGTTGTTGCTGTAAAGCGTGCAAAAAGGGTAAGAAACACACTGACAAGTGCCATAGATTTTTCCCACATGAATTTGTTGGCTAAGCAAATGGAGAACAATTGTGAACTGTAAATTTGCACATTGTTTAGTTATGTAGAGATGACATACACTTATGTTGGCAGGAAACTTATGATCAAGGCTTGTCAGCAGAGTTCAAGAACGAAATTCTAGCCTTATCAAAGATTGAGCACCTGAGTTTGGTAAGATTCTATGGGTATGTTGAGCATGGAGACGAACGGCTTATTGTCATTGAATATGTCAGCAACGGGACCCTTCGAGAACATTTGGATGGTAAGTTAATCAACATTTTCACCAAGCAGCCAAATGAATGATGGTACCAGTTGCTATTCTAGACCTAAAACCTAGTTGTACATGTAAATGGATTTCTTTTGTTTGTTCTGGTCCAAAGAAGAAAAACAGAAAAAAGAAGGCTAAATCAGTGAACAACAGAACTCATTTTTCACGTAACTCAATCCATTTCTGATGCAGG
The DNA here is from genome assembly GCA_014898725.1 of Jacaranda copaia. NCBI lineage: Eukaryota > Viridiplantae > Streptophyta > Magnoliopsida > Lamiales > Bignoniaceae > Jacaranda > Jacaranda copaia. The sequence goes on from JACGDI010005432.1 coordinate 1,227,960, forward strand.
GACTCGTGGAAAGTGCCTTGAAACTGGAGAGCGTTTGGATATTGCCATTGATGTAGCTCATGCCATTACCTATCTTCACACTTATACGGGTAAAATCACATGTGTCTGTGTATAAGCCTGCATCATTGTACAATCGCGACTAATTTGTGTGTTTTCCAGGGAGTATAATACATCTAACTTGTATTACAGATCCCCCAATTATTCATAGAGACATCAAAGCAACCAACATACTCATCACAGAGAAACTCCGAGCTAAAGTGGCTGATTTTGGATTCGCGCGGTTAGCTGCAGAAGATGCCAGTGCCACTCACATTTCCACACAAATTAAAGGAACAGCCGGCTACTTGGATCCCGAATACCTGAAGACGTACCAACTTACTGAGAAGAGCGACGTCTACTCCTTTGGAGTGTTGCTTGTGGAGGTAATGACAGGACGGCATCCTATTGAATCTAAGAGAGGCCTTGCTGAGAGAGTTACCGTAAAATGGGTAAGTAGAAGGAGGCTGGACTAGGAGGGTGTTTGTTTAAGCTTACTTAAAAAATTTTATAAGACTTTATAAGTTTCTGCATGTTATAAGATGTTTTTTTGGAGCTTATAAGACACAACTGTTTGAATAAGATAAGATTTTGAAATTTATAAAATGTTGGATATGACAATTTTGTAATTTAAATTATTCAAACTGAAGAGAGGTTGGTAAGATTTTGAAAATTTAGGATTTTCCGTTGTTAGAGAAAAGAGTTTATAAAATCCTAACATTGTTTTTCACAGTCTTGTAAGTTTATTTAAAAAAATATATATCTGGTATTTTTTAACATCTTATAAACACTGAAACGTCCTGTAACATATTTTGAAGAGTTTTTAAGTTTATCCAAATACCCTCTAACATTGATATGCATAATTAACAATGAGAAAATCTTTTTGGTTTGCAGGCACTAAGGAGGCTAAAAGATGGAGAAGTAGCGGTGGCAATGGATCCAAGATTGCGAAGAAGTGTAGAATCAATACAAGCGGTGGAAGCGGTGCTCAAACTTGCTCGCCAATGCCTTGCACCATCAAGACTATCGAGACCCTCTATGAGGAAATGTGCACAGATATTATGGGAAATTCGAAAAGAGTTGAGAGAAGGTACTTTGAGCAATGCTACTGCTTCCACTTCTTCTTTCGACTCTGCCAATGCTGTCCAAAGGTACGCAAGAACAAAACGAGAGAACATGTTTGGTGGGACTGAAGACAGTGATAATTTGATGTTCGTTTCTGCATGAGGAATGAGTTCTATATAGCTACTCTACCCATTAAGAGAGAGCGTGTGTGCAAAGAGTAGACAAGAATTGCATTTTGTGTAATAATTTTCTCATATGGAGAATAATAGTCTACAGTTCTTACCCAATATTTGATCCTGCTGATACAGCTACAACACCGCATTTACATGGTATTTTCCCAATTCACCTTTATTGAAATAAATATTACATTGTCTTATTGATATTAGTACTTATTACACATCCTTATGAATAGGTGTGGAATCGAGTCGAGTCAAGTGAGTTGAGCTCGAAAGAAACTTTTAAGCTCGGCTCTACCGTCTTGTTTCCTTGCATGTCTTCAGTTGGAACGTCACATCGAACAAGAAATATATATATGTTAGGTTCAAGATCAAGCTCGAAAAATCTAATATTTTGAGGTGGAGTACAAGTTTGATTCAATAAAGCTCTCGAATAATAGTAATATAATACATATTTATTAATAAAATAAAAAATAATATTAAATTGCACACCAACTCAAGAAATAGTTTACGAGTCTTGAGCCTAGATTTGCTCAAATAAAAATCGAGTTTAATTTAGTTTGACTCGGGTTTGAAACAACTCGAGCGTAAGTTGTGCTTGCTCAAACTCGACTTATAAGGTTTGCGAATTGACTTGACTCATTTGCATCCCTATTTATACATTTTTATCTTTTGTTTATTACCATTGTAAGCTAACTCGGCCATATACACAATGTAACTTATTATTAATATAATACGTTGAATTTAGTTCGTATTATCATAGTTTATCCATACATTACATATTAATTTTTGTCTTCTATTCTACGGGTAGTGCCAAAGAAAATATTTAAAATATTTGTAGAGATGTTTTCAGCTCTAATTTCGTAGACTTTTCTTGAGCATCATCGTACTTTTTGATTATTTATTTTAATATTTACACCTCAGGTTATTCAAATCATCCTGCCAGCTTTTACTTCTAGTTTGACATAGACCTAAACAACTTGGTTAGTTAAACTTCTCAATCATGGCCATTCTGCCTAAAAGCTGGAACTTGGTATGTTAACAAAGTATGATTCCGTCGAAAATAAGTCTTAATTGTAGGCAATAATAAGACTTTGTCCTTTTATATTAAGACACATTAATTTTTTCCATGATTAAAGCTAGTCTTAAGTTGTTCTGATGCAGAGAATTCTTTATTTAAATTAATTGCAGAGCATACTTAGCTTTTAGACGTTGAGGATAGGTTTTAAGAGGGTAAAGAAGATAAGCTAAGAAAACAAATGAATATTTTATTTCAAACTTGGTTTTATTTTGCTTAACTTAGCTTCACTTTGTCCCAAACTTAAAAATAACTTCCCTTTTTATAATTGATACTATTTACAGGACAATAATTTAAACATACTGACTCATGCTGATTCGATATAGTACAATAATTTAAATACTTGGACCCGCACAAAGACAATTATTTAAAGATTTTGGGACATGGCTGACTCATCACAGTACAATAATTTAAAACTTTAGACCCATAAAGGACAATAATTTAATATTTCTGTCTCACATACATACAATAATTAAAATTGTCTTATAGTAATGGTACTCTTAAGTGAGGAAGCCTGATTTGAATGGCCCCACAACACAGTTTGAATTGTATTGTCTTGATGCTTGCATCAGTAAATTTTCTGGTTCTACAAATAGACCAACAATCTAACACCATTGAGTGTCAAATTTGTAAGGATTTTATGAGTCAATCATCATATCTTCATCTTGCTTCTATTTACCTTTGTTCAATGGAGAATCTGTACTAATTACTAAAGAAGTGAATTGAACATTTAAACTATGTGAAGACACATTGTTGAATAATTTCTTTCAATTTTTTTGAAAGTAGTCCTTAGAGTCTTCCCACATTGTATTTGGAGTTGCTTTTTAGGTTTGTGAATAGAATTGTTCAATTGGAGTTGATTCCAATTAATTGCATGTGTATGAAAGATTCGGAATTGACGATGGGATTTTGAAGCTAAAGATTTCAAATAACTATCAACATTAAATAAAGTTAAAATTTATCAAAATTAGGAGAAATGAAACACCTTAAAGTGGTGCTAAATATTTCGATGTCCATTTTAGTTTAAAATTACTCAAACAAATGTATTTAATTAATGAATTTATTATCATAAATTTAAAAAAAATAATTCCAAACGCAACCTAAATATAAACATGAGATTAGTTAATACCAAATTAATGGAGACATAGGTTTGGTAAGTCATATGTGATATTTGTATTATTTCATGTTCTCACTATCCAAAATGTTCAAGGTTTTAAAAAATACACCAACAATTGCATGTTCTAATTCGTGATTTGTCACATGAAATTTGGTCTCTTTTGTAGGAGATTATAAGATAGGAAAAAATAATATTAATGACAGCTCTTAAAAGTTCAGAGATAGAGCCGGGGGTTGCTGACAAGGGCAACCGCACCCCCTCAAAATATTAAAATTTTCAAAATATTACATTTTTGCCATTATCAAATTATAAACTTCTCTCTCATCTTATTGAAAATATGTTTTTTGCCCCGTTATACTCTTTGTATATATGCGGAATAAAACAAAAATTTCGTATTTTTAATAATATAAAATTTTGCCCCCATAAAAAAAAAAAATTCTAACCCCATCTCAGTCAAAGTTATTACTAAAGATATATTATTGAGGGTGGTTTTTTCTTCTTGATGGAGCTATTGAAAGAGGAATTCATCAATCCCAATTCGCAAGGGTCGCATGAAATGTTGGATCTGTCTCGTGACTGTTGCCTGCTTTTTCCTCTACACCCTCACGAGCCAACCATGAGCTCTCACCAAAAACTATTAGAAAACAAACAGTACTTTAATTTATAGTCCTCTGACACACGTGTCATACCTTGAGGAACGGCCACATTTCTATTAATTTTCTAATGTATCCTTAATATGTTTTAAGGATGTATTAGGACAAAGTATTAAGGTTGACAATTAAATATAGTAATACAATCTTCCAACTATAACACTGTAAATATCATCATTAATGATGAAATAATTCATTTTTTTTAACCCAAACAAATTTTGTCAGTATTCGCCAATTAAAAATAGAATTTACTCTCTTTCGATTAATTTTTGAAAAATATTAAATTCAAATTCAAGCCACATTATTTTTCATTTTAGACTTGGATTCATCTTGAAATATTTATTAGTTTATGAGTTGATTATGGATGTCTTCCTAATATTTCTATCACAAATCAAAATCAAATAATTATTATTAAACATTTAACTAAAATTGGAATTCTTCTATCACAATAATATATATATATATATATATTTTTTTTTATTTGTGTATTATTACTACAAAGAAATTTAAATCCATATTTAGAAAAAATAATAATAATAATAATAGAACAAGTAGTCAAATCAAGGCTAAAATATGTGAAATCCACTCATGCTTAGGAACTACATAAAAGTCGTCCATACAATATTGCGATATTTCCTCAAAGTTGGCGTCTTCTTCTCGATTGGTTCTCACTCTCTCCACTCTCCAAGCTCTGATATTTATTTTTGCTTCATAATTTCACTCTTTACATCATCGCCATCTTCTTTCAGTCACCGATAACCACAAAAACAAAAACAGACATAGAAGAAAAGACCCTTTTTGCTTTTCGCTTTTTTCTTTTGTCACTTTTCTCTTCAGAAAAAAAAATCTTTCTACAGTATATTCCTTTCCAGTCCATATCCTTAGTATATATCTCAAATTTTGATAGTCCTACTGTAATTCATAGCACAAATCAAAGGTGTATCCGCTCATTTTTCTTTCAAATTTTGGATTTTGCATCTGGTAATGTGCTTGCATTGATTTTTGCATTTCTTTAATTTGATCCTTTTATGGTTCACTCAGTTCTGCTTCAACATCTCAAATTGTGTTTGTTTTTTTCCCCCCTTCATTTTTACGGTGCAATTTTCTGTTCTTACTGGTAGTAGTTTCATCCAGTTGCTTGTTTTTCTATCTGGGTGGGGTGTTTTTATTTTTCTTTACGTTTTACACAGTTTGATTCAAGAATTTGTAGAATATGTGTGTTGATACGGACCCTCTAAAATTTTACTTCTGGTGCTGCTTACGGTAAGTGAGTCATGAGCGTCTGAAATATGTTTGGTGTTGAAATGTCATCATTCTAAAATGATCGGTGATTCTATTTGTTTTCGTGGGAGTGAATTGATTGTTATGAAATCAAGTGAAGCTCCTTGTTATGGATGAAATATACTATTTGTTGTTGACTTTCTTTTTTCTTGTCTTTTTTGTAGTTGGTATATTTGAAGAAGCTGGTGAAACTACTGGGTATGGCAGCTACAGAGAAGTCCAATGGTACTGCAACTGCTAAGGCTAAAATTCCAGAGAAGATTCCAGCAGTTGCACATCCGCTGGCTGAAAAGCCAACTGAAATTGCGTCCAACATCAATTATCATGCTCAATATAGCCCTCATTTTTCCCCTTTCAAGTTTGAGCCAGAGCAGGCCTACTATGCTACAGCGGAGAGTATTCGTGATCGGCTGATCAAGGTATTATGTCTAAACTGAGTGATCTCCAAATTTTGATTCTTTAAGGACAAAAAAGGATTCATTTTGTTGATTCAAGAATGCTTTATTTATAATATTCTTGATGCCTATTGGAAAAGAAAGTTGGGTTGTCTATTTGCTTTCTTAAGGATAAGTAATAATCGCCTGTTCACATGGAAGACTGTAAATGCTCCATTTAGTGATAAGACTTTGATCGTGATAAAAGGTTCCAGTGGCTATATAGGTTGAGCTAAAGTAAAATGCAAAGCTTTGGAAATGAAAGAGATTTTCTGGATCAAATCATGCTTTGTGTGATGACAACTTGGAATTAAATTTTCTGCCACAAGCCAGTAAAAGTTCATTACAGTTTTACAAAAGCTGTGTTAAACTTGTAATGCATATTCATGGCGCTCTAGTATGATTAAATGCTTTCTAGTTTTATCCTAAAACACATTTTGTTGTTTTGAACATCATTGCAGCAATGGAATGAGACATATAGTCACTATCACAAAGTTAATCCTAAGCAAACATACTATTTGTCCATGGAATATCTCCAAGGTCGAGCTTTGACCAATGCAGTTGGAAACTTAGATGTTCAAGATGCGTATGCTGATGCTTTAAAGCAACTGGGTCATGAACTTGAGGACATAGTAGAGCAGGTAATTTGATTACCCTTTTGCATCTGTAAAATGTTTTGGCAATATTTATTAGAAGAAAAATCATACAAACTGACATTCTATAAAAATATAATCCTTGCAGTTTGACTTCATTGCAGTTGTTACTTAATTTGATTTCATATCTTGAGGTTGTTTGTTATTGAATATTACTGTTGTGAACATTGACCCAAATGCTTTCTTTGATATTCACATCTTAATAGACTGTGAAGGTGATTTTGATTTAATGTAATAGGAGAAAGATGCTGCACTTGGAAATGGTGGTCTTGGGAGGCTTGCTTCTTGTTTTCTTGACTCAATGGCTACCTTAAACTTACCGGCATGGGGATATGGTTTGAGGTACAGATATGGCCTGTTCAAGCAGCGGATCACGAAAGCAGGCCAAGAGGAAATTGCAGAAGATTGGTTGGAGGTTTGCTGGCACCTAAACATTGTTAATACTAGATTATTGCTTCATTTCTGGAAAACTAGTAATCCTTGATTTCCTGGTTAACTAATGCAGAAATTCAGTCCCTGGGAAGTTGTCAGACATGATGTTGTCTTCCCTATAAGATTTTTTGGTCAAGTTGAGGTCAATCCCACTGGCTCGTAAGTGCAACTGCAAATGCTTCAATTTTACTATGGTAGAGTTGTAGTCTTTTGATATAATACAAACATGAATTTCTTCAAGAATATGCATTCACACCTTGCTTTTATTTACAAAATTTTTTAGTCGAAAATGGGTCGGGGGAGAGGTCATACAAGCTGTTGCATACGATGTACCAATTCCTGGATACAAAACAAAGAACACTAACAGTCTTCGCCTCTGGGAAGCCAAAGCTAGTGCTGAGGACTTTAACTTATTTCAGTTTAATGATGGACAATATGAATCTGCTGCCTTACTTCATTCAAGGTCTCAACAGGTGAAGAGTTGTTCATGTTTTTAATCCGCAACATATTCTAATGTAGGAAGTTTTATGTTAATTTAGGCATAATTGGCTGATCTTGTATTTTTGAACTCTCATTGAATGCTTATACAAAATCTGTATATATCCAGATTTGTGCTGTTTTGTATCCTGGGGATGCTACTGAAAATGGGAAACTTCTACGACTGAAGCAGCAGTTTTTCCTGTGTAGTGCCTCACTTCAGGTGGATATCTTATTGCTCGTTTTAGTGATGCCTGTCATCTCTTTCAATGCATTTCTGATTTATCTTATTTCTCATGATGCTACTTTGTTTTTCCAGAGTTTATTTCAAAAAATGATGACAACCAAGTTTCACAAAGCTGTTTGAAATTTATATCAAAAGAAAATTCAAGTTCTAAGTTGTGATCAGACTAAACATTGAGTTATGGCTACATTTCTTTGGCACCTATATGAAGAGCGCTGAAAATACTTAGAAAGACTGCTTCCACTAAACATTCAACAATGTCAATGAATGGAGGGCCCAACTTGAATATACATGCAAGGTTTGGAGCTTGTTGCTTCACATAATCATTGGACCACATTATACATGGACTAGGATCAGGGAAGGTTTTGAACTCTTTGATTGAAAGATGTAACCTATTTGTACAGAATATCTCACGGTTTAGGACTGGAGGAGATTCACTTCCTTGAAAATAGAGTTTGGCATATGTTCACTAAGAAATATATCCCCTCAAGTAGTTATGATAGGGAAATTAATGGGAGCTTATACCTTGCTGTTCTCTTACATCGACAGCAATTTTTCAGGACATTATTGTCAGATTTAAGGAGAGAAAAGATGAAAAGGATAAGATCCAGTGGTCTGAATTCCCCTCTAAGGTCGCAGTACAACTGAATGACACACATCCTACTCTTGCAATACCAGAGCTGATGCGTCTGTTGATGGATGATGAAGGCCTCGGATGGGATGAAGCCTGGGATATCACTACTAGGTGCTCCTTGAACTGTATCATTGTAGATTATTATTCAGCAGAACTATGATTCTTGCTTCTAGCTGTGTAGTCCTGTTATTTGTGGATCTGATAATGTGCATCCAACCAGGACAATAGCCTATACAAACCACACAGTCCTACCTGAAGCCCTGGAAAAATGGTCCCAAGCTGTCATGTGGAAGCTCCTTCCACGCCATATGGAAATCATTGAAGAAATTGACAAGAGGGTATTGTATTCTGTAATTACAGTTCTCGTTTCTACTTATGCACCAAATCAACTTTAACTCAGCGGTTATCCTTCCATCTGCAGTTTATAGCAATGATACAGTCAACAAAACCTGACCTTCAGGACAAAATCCCTGGTTTACGTATTTTGGATAACAACCCACAAAAAGCAGTTGTGCGTATGGCCAACTTGTGTGTGGTATCATCACACACGGTAAGAGTTAATTTCTGCATATTCATGTACAAGATAGATCATTTATGGATTTCTTGAACACATGAAATGGGTTCAGAAAACTGAAAATGTTAAAGAATAAAAATCCATTTCTTTTATGCAACTTTATTCTTTCTATTCATTAGATTCTAATGGCTTTGTAAGTGATGAGATAACAAGCTGATTACCATTCTGCGCATGCAAAACTAGCAATCACAAAGAAGAGGGCATATAACTTAATTTCATGTAACAAATAGCATTCTTATAAACTGCAACTGATTTTAATTATATTCTGTACTTTATTCATTCTACCTGTGCAATATCAACTGCATTATCAGGTTGATGGCATGAGAAGAAATTGGCAATTACATGATAAATAATGCTGTTGTCTAGAAATTTGCTTGATAAAGATGCATCATCTGTCACACTCAAAATTCATCCTGCTATTGAATCTTTGGCAGCGTTTTGGTTGGCTCGTTTTAAGACAGGCTACTTTAAGCAACAGCATTGTGTTGACTAAGATATCTGATTATGTTGGTGCACTTTTCCTTGAAGCTATGCGTTCCCTATTGTCCACATCAAAACGCATAATAGATAAACAAGTGAATCTTTGTTCAACCTCTCCTTGCAGGTGAATGGTGTCGCACAGCTGCATAGTGACATACTAAAGTCTGAATTATTTGCTGATTATGTCTCTATATGGCCTACCAAATTTCAAAACAAAACCAATGGTATAACTCCTCGTCGATGGCTCAGGTTCTGCAATCCTGAGCTCAGTGATATTATCACCAAATGGTTGAAGACAGATAAATGGGTGACTAATCTGGACTTACTAGCAAATCTGCGGCAAGTATGCACTATGATATTCCCAAAATAATTTTAATATTTTTAGTTGATTCAACTTTCTTTTGGATTGATGTTGACTCTATCTTTTTTGCCAAAGTTTGCTGACAATTCAGAACTCCAAGCTGAGTGGGAAGTAGCTAAGCTCACAAGCAAACAGCGTTTGGCAAATTACATACTGCAGGTTACTGGTGTGAGCATTGACCCAAATTCACTCTTTGATATTCAAGTCAAACGCATCCATGAGTACAAGAGGCAGCTCTTAAACATTCTAGGTGCTGTCTATAGGTACAAGAAATTGAAGGTGAGGCAAACTTCCTGTTATATTCTAGAAGTATTCTTTGTGAGATATTTTCCATAAGCATTTGTTTGAGCTTCGCTGTATTTATCCCCTAATCATTCTCCTTCCCCGTAGCTTTGTCATTAACTTCCATTGCCTTTTAGGCATGGTTTGATAATCTACAAAATTAATATCCTCAACATACACATTGTTTTGTAACTTAGTGGACTACCAATGCAGGAGATGAGCCCTGAAGAGCGAAAAAAGACAACACCTCGCACCATCATGATTGGAGGAAAAGCATTTGCAACATATACAAATGCTAAAAGAATAGTTAAACTTGTAAATGATGTTGGTGCTGTTGTTAACAACGATCCAGAAGTCAATAGCTTTTTAAAGGTATGCTTTTCGCTATTATATCTCTAATTCTATATTTGCGAAGTTCGACAAGACTGAACGAAAGAAGATTTTTTTTAATTTCGTACATTTCACTGTCCTGAAAATTTTATGTCTTATTAACTTTTTTTTTGACATAAAGTTATGTGAACTACTTTGCAGCAATCAGGTGTTCGCTAAATTTATGAAGCAGAGAAACTAAACAATATTTCTTCTTCATTTTTATCTTACTTTGTTTCCTGTTCCAGTTTGGATCCCATTATTATGTAGAGCAGTTCACATACTCAACAATCATACAATTAGGATTTCTTGAGAAAGAATCTTATGATGATCCTTTGAAAATTTGGATAGATCAATGCTATCCCATAGCATGTTCCTCTTAATAAATGCATTGTGTCCCTGCTAATGACATAACTTGTTTATCTCAAATTTTACCTGTGATTAATAGTAATAAAATGACTATTGTGGATATCATCTTCTATCAGGAGTTACTTTCATCTGATTATTTATTTCCCAAATTTTCAGGTTGTTTTTGTCCCCAATTACAACGTCTCTGTGGCTGAGATGCTTATTCCGGGAAGTGAGTTATCACAACATATCAGTACAGCTGGAATGGAGGCAAGTGGCACAAGTAACATGAAATTTGCTCTTAACGGATGCCTCATTATTGGAACACTAGATGGGGCTAACGTTGAAATCCGAGAAGAAATTGGAGAAACAAATTTCTTCCTCTTTGGTGCCACAGCTGATGAAGTTCCTCGGTTACGTCAAGATAGGGAGAAAGGATTGGTATATCTTTACATGTTCATTGCATTGGATCTTACGTATCTGTATCTCAGCTTATAAATATAGAAAGGAGTGCTTCTCCACATCCCTTTCGCCTTCTAGCTACATTTGGTTTAAAGAGGAATAACATTGTCCTAAAACATCTCTCTCTTCTTACTGTAGTTTAAAGCAGACCCTCGATTTGAAGAGGCCAAACAGTTCATAAGGTCTGGAGCATTTGGAAGCTATGATTATAACCCACTGCTTGAGTCACTTGAGGGCAATTCTGGCTATGGCCGTGGTGATTATTTCCTTGTTGGACATGACTTCCCAAGCTACATGGATGCCCAAGCAAAGGTGGATGAAGCTTACAAGTAAGTAGCCTAAGATACCACAATCTTCTCACTTTAATATTCTGTAACAGGGTAATTTTACTATCTGTTATTGTTAGATTCCCACATCGGTTAAGTGAATGAGTAGTGGTCCCTATATGGTCTCTCAGACAATTCTCACCTTTTGAACTAACTTTTGGTATGAGTTAGGCCAAAAGTCCATGCATTAACAGTTATTTTATTGAGTTGCCATATGAGTGAAAATGATATGACCTTTTCCTTTCATTGCTTGATATGATTTTGATTCATCTCAAATTCTCAATGCACTTCCTCCCACAATAGTTGTTTATAAATATGTTACTGGCTTTATGTTTGTTAGCCTGATAGAACTAAGATTGGTTGAATTTGCTTACAATTAGTTGGTTAAACTCTGGTATAACTATGTTGGGCTTTGTCATACCGTACCCAGAAATAATCTTGATCTTTAGGTTAAAAGTAGATACTCTAGTTCCACTATTCTGCTTGAAAATATAGGCAGCTCTCACTTTCATATCAACTAATAATTGCAACTCAAAATGGTGATTGACCTCTGAATTTTATTCCTGCAGGGACAGAAAGAGATGGATAAACATGTCGATACTTAGCACTGCAGGCAGTGGGAAATTTAGCAGTGATCGAACAATTGCCCAGTATGCAAATGAAATTTGGAAGATAAATGAGTGCCCTGTGCCATCTGCATAAAAGTGCTGGAGTGTACAAATCAAAATCTGCCTGTAAGAAGAGAGGGAAAGTATGTTCATACATAACAGGGAAAAATAAAAAAAAATAGAAAAATAGGTTGGAGTTGCTTTATACAAGTATAACTTGTTTTTCAGTACGTTCATGGGACATATGAGTTTGCCAGTCGTTTCCTGTATCAATTATGTCACGTGTGTTTATTTGAACACTTTGTTTTTGTGATACGTAATATGGATTGCCCATTTTGTTTCATTTTTTCTGCTTGTTAAGTAGAATGATCTAACCTAAAAGCAAATATACGTGTTTTTCCAGTGAATTCTTAGACCCAGCAAAGAAGTCTTTTCTGCTGTTTCATTCGGGTCTGGATCAGTAACCTGTGTGAATGGATTTGCGATCCAGAATAGCAAAAATGTTTGAATTTATCACCTCAAAAATAGCACGGTAGAGCATGATTTTCAACCACCCCTTTACCAGCTCTTTCCACTTGTCTTTGCAACCAAACAAGAACGAAACTCTGTTGGTGCTTTGCAAAACCGTCAAGGCGTTGAGTATTGCCCTACTTATTGACCTGTAAGTGTGGCAAGAAACCTTAAGAAGAATGAGGTCACGGGAAATGGACTAGGCGACGACTTAAGATTGCTTTACTCTTCTTCTCCTCTTTC
>JACGDI010005432.1:1253561-1276025 GCA_014898725.1 Jacaranda copaia
AGCCATTATTTTAATTGACTATTAGTTGTTCAATATTTTATATTTATCACATAACATGATTTATGTCATATTTGTATAGTTTAATTGTTTATATATCCAATATCACTTATCTAATAAATAATATTTTTTACTAAATCAACTAAATTACAATGCATATCCACTAATTGAGTATTAGAACGTAATATTTTGCATCGTTCTATAATTAAAACGGAAATGATCGTAAGAAATATATAGTTATTCTGTGTATTTTGATAATTATATTTTTTTTATGATAATTCTTTTCCATAAAAATTCCATTCAAGACCAAATATATTTGAAATTTGTATTTGGAGAAAAAATAAAAGATGAATATTCTGAATTGGAATAATTAGCAAAGTGATATTTACTTGCCGTTATTTGTTAAATATTGCACTAATACATAACTATGATACTTTTCTTTACATACTTAAACTATATAAAATGATTATCTATTTAAAATACATAGAAATGATAATCACAAATTGATATGGGATAATTTAGTAGGCCCAACATCAAATGAGACAGCCCAGGAGACCCAATATCAAGTCTGTTTGGTCGAATGATATCGACCTCACTTAGTAGGGTCCGTAGTCGACCTGCATCGACCTCAGGACCACTCCAGAAGTTCTAATATTCAGGTTTGGTTGACATGTATTGACCTTAAGACCTACTCCTACATTGACCCGAATTTCTGCCGCATTTCTTAGTCTGACAGGTTGTATGCCTCCGCATTAATGATGCGTGACAGCCAATACAGCCGCTGCCAACTTTGCCACCACTTTTGGCTGAGACGTGCCTCCAGAGGTACTGTTCATCCTGAAAAACAGGAGATTTAGCCACCTAAAATAATATTGGGATCTGAATATGAAATGACCACCAATCCCCTGGCAGAGACAAAAGTCAGTACACCCGATAAGGGTACCAGGGTCAAATCACGTCTGGAGAAAATTATAAATACTTCAGACTCAACTACACTCAAAGTAATGCCAATACACTATAAACCTTACACACTTTCTGTATTATATTTGATCTTCACATCTCAACCAGAACTAATTTGAGTGTCGGAGTGCCTTAGTCGAGGTGCCCTCGGCTAGTTTAACGTGTGTTGTGGTTGCATATTTCAAGCTCCAAGATATATACAACTCTGAGTACTCGACCTCCTAGTCGATTCACCCGAAACACAACCCCCTTTCCTATACACAGTTTTCAATCGCATCACAAATTTTTCATAAAAAAAAATATTTAAATTAATATTTCAAAACTAACTGCACAAGCTTTATTTTTGTATTTTTTAACATCTTATAGATTTGTTGAAATTAACAAATGTAGCTATATATAAGTATCTTATTTTTTAATATTTGTGGACCTCCAAATGAAAATTTCCAATCATGATTTCAATAGAAAGCTTTTACAAAGAATAATAATTATTTTACCTTTACTATCGTGATTGCTAAACTTTTTGATTCATTTCAATTTGTAATATATTGAAAATGTATTGAAATATATACGTGAAATTCTTTTTTGTTTTCCTATTAAAACCAAATATGAAGAAAGAAAACAAGTTAATAACCAATAAATCATCATAATGGGAGAAGAAATATTTCAAATTAAGCTAGTAAACAAAATATATTTTTCCATGCAATAATAATAAACTATTTAAGCCATTCAAAAAACTCATGAAAATTGTTTATAAAAAAAAAATCAATATAACAACTTTTTCTTTATAAGAAAGCTCAATTGCTGACTTCTAAAATAAGATAAAGACTTAACAATTTAAGTGATTTACCATATCATTGTTATTAATACTATATACATTCAAAAAAAATTTATACCACCCTCCACATAAAATAATTAAAATTTCAACATACAAAATATTAACATCATTGTTATACAATCTATCAATTTGAAAAACAAATAGAATTTTACTAAAGGAACTCATATTCATTAATTCCTTTATGCAATATACCAAATAAATATTTTGTTTAAGAATCACAAAAAGTTTATAATGTTAGCATAAAAGTCAAAGTTTACTTATTGACTAAAAAGTTCGTTGAACAATTTCTTCTTCTCTTTTTTATCAAAATTATTTTTAATAAAACCCTTTTAAAGGAATTTTTACGTTTAACAATTGTTTTCACACATTAAAAATTTTTACATTTAAATGAATATATGTACTATAAATACAACTATACTATTTATGCTCTTCTTTTCTATATCATATACGTACCTGTGATTATTCAAATTTGAAATTTCGAATATCAAATTTTATAGATATAAGTGTGATAATAAGATCAATTGATAAAGAATTATGCTGATTAAAATCTAATTTTTCCTCTTTTGTAGATCAATAATTAAATCACTTTATAATCAAACAAAGGTATGATTTTGACATATGGTTCGATGGTAGATCAGTTCACGGTCCAAAAAAAGCCTGAGTTTCATTAATGGTGGATGGTGGGCATTCACACTTGGCATATGCCCTTTGCTTAGAACGCTTCCAAATGGCCCGTGAACTGAGCCGCGCCCGACTCAACTTTCTGCATGTGACTCGGACTCTCAAGTCACCGACTGCGGCAATAAATTTACATTTTCCAAATAATAATTAACTATTAAAAAAGGAAATACACCTGTTACAGCACATTAATAACTGTGCCAGTAAATCAAGAACTCTGAAACGAGAAAATTATCAATAGTACGGTCCTACCATGGAGTAGCAGTTATTATTATACCATACGATTTTGATTTTTGGGCAGTACTTTATACTTTTCTTGGACTGTACCAAGTTTTTTCTTACCAGTTTCGAGGGCTGATTTTTTTTATTTATTTATTTGGTATATTTAAAGACCTCATCCCCCTACTCTTCATCCTTGATAAGTGAAGCTACGGCGCTCGTACTTCGCTTCTCTGTGAGGTTCGCCGGAGTATTTCTTTCCGGTGAGTTCTTGCGCCACTTGGGTTCCTCGTTCTTTGTACTTTTACGGGTTTTCGTGCCGTATTGATTCATCTAGTACTGCGTTTTCTTGATCCGATTTTAATGGGTGGGGTGGGGAGTATGATGATTACAACCAGTGGGTTTGCTTGGACTTTGGTTTTTTAATTGGGTTTATTAACATGTGTTTTTGACTTAAATTTGGTCGGTTTTTTGTTTATTTCTCTGCAGGGGATTGTGTTGGAGTTGAGAGCAAGAAAGCAGGGGACCCCGCTTTTTCCCTGATCCGAATCCGAATAAGTTGCAAAGTTTTGCTTTTGAGGGCGGAAGAAAGCTTTTGATTCTCTCCATTTTGTTCTACTCTTTCTTGGTTCTTTTTTTGTTCTTGTAAGAATGGAACTAAAAGTGGCTGCAACTTCGTTGCATTGGTCACAACCTTCAGTTCCCCACTCGCCGTCCTCTTCTCAAACATTGGCCTCGGCGATTTCGTCGCCGTCGTCTAAGCGCCGGAGTTTTATCAACGGCGACGGAGTTCTGTTCTGTCGATATGCCGAGAGGTCGGCGCTTTTCTTCGGTGCTCACAAATCCTCCAAGCTTTATCGGTCTCGATCTTGTGATAATAGGAGATCCCAGGTTCGGATCATGCGAAGAGCCTTGACTGCTTGCTTGGATTCATCTTCTGACGAAGAATTCTCCAAAGAGAATAAAATGAGCAAGTATGAGGATGATGGAATTTCGAGGATGGATGAATCTGCGGAATCACGGCTGCGAAATTCCAATGCTGAGGCTAAGTTCTTGGAAGATCTGAAGCCATTTGATGCTATAGAGCCGCCTAATTTTCCCGAAAGAGATGAGATTATATTGTCTAGTATTGAGAGGAAGGCAAATAGTGTTGATATTCCATTATCCCTTAGAATAATAAAGCGCAAGAAACAATGGCAAGAGGGGTTTTCCCACGCTGGGAGTTCAGCCTATTGCTCCGTGAAGAAGGCTTTTTCGTCCATGGTGTTTATAATCCGGGAGCTCCATAGTTATACTATGCAGATGAGGGAGGTTTTATTTTACCAAGACTTGCAAGGAATTTTGGCGAGCGTGCAGAGGGAGATGCACGCTTCGTTTGTGTGGTTATTTCAGAAAGTGTTCTCTCACACCCCAACTCTAATGGTTTATGTAATGATACTTCTTGCGAATTATAGTGTTTATTCTATGTCAAGTGCTGCTGCAATAGCTCCCTTAGCACCGGTCCAATCATATGCAGTCACCTCAGAAGAAGTTTCTGTGGTGGAAGATCAGAGTAGTGCTGGCAAGCAGAAGTTCGATTCTTCGATCGTTAGGACATTGAAATTGTCTTCTTCGAACGGGAAGACAGCTTCAGTGGGAGGAAACAATGGTGGTGGAGGTGGGAAATTTTGGCCGGTGGCTAGTGGTACAGATGGAGATGGGATATTTGATGAATCAAATCATTATGGTACTATTACTCCTGATGGAACGAGTACAAGTGGGGAAGAATCAGTCTCTAGGGAGGTGACCGACGAAGAGGAGATGAACTTGTGGAACTCAATTGTGGAAGAAGCTTCTAGAATGCAGGCTGAATCAAGAGACGAAGCCTTGGATCAAGAAACAATGCAAAAATTTGTGTCGCCGGTGGAAGCCAAAATTGAAGCTGATGACCGTTTGCAATACCTCGAAACGGAGCTGTTTTACCGAGTGGAATTGGCTCATGAGTCCAGTGATCCTCTTTTGCTAGCAAATTATGCTCAATTTCTCTACCTGGTAGTCCGAGATTTTGACAGGTAACCTATTTCCTTCTGTTTTTAGATATCATTTTCTTCTTTCTTGACTATTTAGTGTCATTAGCAGCTGTCTGTTGGAATATTTTCCCAGTTCTGGCCAATTAGAATGTGATTGGAGTATTATTAAGGCATTGGAGGAGTGGTGAACTTGATAGGGTCCATCTTGAAAACTTGTTTTAGTTGTCTGCAAGTAATGGGAAAAATTGACATTCTATAGAAACCTTTGATAGCACAGTGTGTGGTGCAAGATTCTATCTTTTCCTAATGACAAATGATATCAGTAAACCAAAACAGTATGTGTGGGGATACAACTTAAAGCCCACTAGTGAAAATATCATGCAAAAAAATTGGCAATTTTCTGAGAGGCTGTACTTGGTTGTCCTCATTTTTCTTTGAAAAATCAACAATTAAACCGGCTCTTGTTTCTGAAAATCAAGGGCTGGCGCCAAAAAGGGACCAGCAGGAGGGGTCACCCCCCTGACAGCTCCCTTTGTGGTGTTCAAATCCTTTTGCCCTCTTCTCATGAAAAAAGTTCAATACTACAAAGTCCATGTTCCGTCCCGGTGCAAATCTTTGGAGAAAAATAGTTACTAAGGTTGTAATAAAAGTTTATTCACTTCTTGCATGTTTATGGTTGGAACAGAGCTGAAGACTACTTCAAGAAAGCCACAAATGTGGAGCCAAAGGATGCTGAAGCATTGAGCAAATACGCCAACTTCCTATGGCTGGCGAGGAAGGATCTTTGGGCTGCCGAAGAGACTTATTTGGAAGCCATTTCTGCAGCACCCGACAATTCATATTACGCTGCTAATTATGCCCATTTCCTGTGGAACACTGGCGGCGAAGACACTTGTTTTCCTCTGAGCTCTCCTGAATCCAATACTGATGTTTAACTCTCAAATTTATGACATAGAAGTATCTAAAGGAAGGGGAAAACAAGAAAAGGGAAGTTTGAAGGAGCAGCCCACCAATTTGTCTTGCTGATACTGAAAAAAATCATTGCTCATGATAAATATCCAAAAGCAGGGGAGGGAGGAGTTTCCTTCTCTAGAAGCTAGGTTCTTATATATAGATTTTCTTTTTCCTTTCAAGAAAGAGGGAAACTCTTTTTTTTTTTTAAAGTGGAGGGGGGCATGAAGCATGATAGGTGGGGTCATTTATCAGTTACTCAATACATCAGTTGCCATTGGAAGTGAAGGATCCATATGGGGGGCAAAGAGATGTGTTGGTTGGGGCAACAAAGAAGAGGATGATCTTTTGTTGGGTGGTTCTCAGTTTGTTTTTGATCTAGTGCTTTGCTTTGCTTTGCTTACACAAAAACACTTTGGCTGAATTGTAATTATTCCTGTTAATAGATAGCTGCCATTTTTGTTTTCTTGAAAATAATTGTTTTCTTACTGTGTCTCTCTTTTGAATTGGATGTCTCAATTTTTATTTATTTTTTAAATGTTTAAAAACGATCTCGTATTTTTTAATATGATCCAAAGTATTCTTATTTAAATTAACCGCCAGCAGGCGATTGCTCATTGTTTTTGTGTGCGTAAAACAGTCCGAGTAGTACATATTATTTGTGTATATTATTGAATTTATCTTATTATAAGAGAAATTTTTGAATGTATGGTGGTTATTTGTTTACGTAAATTTTATTAAAATTCATAGGATAAGTAAAATAATAAATTGAATATATTTAAATTTTGATGTGTGTGTGTGTGAGAGAGAGAGTTCCCCCACACTTTTGATTACTATTAAAATTCTATACACGTTTGAAATGTGATAGTATATTCAACTTGAATGTCAGATAATTGAGACGGCAGTTGGGTAGGTTCATGAATTTAAAAAGCCATATGAGAAGAATTTATTGTGCATAATTGAGACAAATACTTAGCTCCGAATAAATAATCCAATTAGTTGAACAAACAACGCATTTAATGTTTTTAAGATAATTCAATTGAAATAAGTATCTATTTATTATAAGAAGAATATATTGTTCTCTTTGTATTATTGTTTAATTAAAATGAAAATTATGATACGAAAACGTATAAATGATGTGCAAAAGAAATTATAAATAGAAAGTAAATAAACGAATCTTTATCAAAAACAAAATTTAATTTTATCAAAATTCCATCAAAGCTTAGGCTTTGTTTGGTTATGTTTCTCCGGAACTACATTATTTTGGGGAAACACAAGCAAATATATCTCCATTTTTTCTAAAAAATGTACATTCTCCAATATATAAATACATATTATATATATAAATTAAATATATTTTATTATTATTTTAATATTAAAAAATCAGTTCATTCCATTTTTATCCAAAAAATCCAACAAAAAAGCATTGATTTGACTGTTACAGTAAAAAATATCTCCTCCAAAACATAAACAAACATATCAAAAAATAACTTTCACATTTTTCAATAATTTATTATCTCAAAATACATAATAAATACATAATGAAATAAAAAAAAATATAACCAACTACTACTTTAATATATCTAAAAATTTCCTTCACGGGGAAAATAGCAAATGATGGGCCTAATAAAATAGCGTACTAATAGCATTTATTTTTATTTTAATATAAATAAAAATACTTAGGGAATGTTTGGATATATTTCTTCAAAATAATATTATTTTAAAGAAATATAATAAAATATATTCCTATTTTCTTTTCAAAATATTAATTTTCAATATATACATATATATTATATATTTTATTATTATTTTAATATTAAAAAAATCACTCATTTCTATTTTTTAACCAAAAAAATCATATAAAAAAGTATTGATTTGACTATAATAGTAAAAAATATCTTTTCCAAAACATAAGTAAACATATAAAAAAACGACTTTCATATTCTCCAATAATTCATTCTTCCAAAACGCATAATAAACACATAATAAAATCATATAAAAAACATAATCAAACATTCCCTTAGTTTAGAATTTAGATAACATATTATCTACTTTTATATATTATGTCTGTATTTATAATTTTTATATTGTTAGCACCATTTTATTAAATGGTTATTAGTGAAATAAGATTGTTCTAATAAATTCTTAATTTGCATGCATGTATAATCTATAATCTATAAAAAAGAAAAATTCTTTACATATTCAATGTGGCGTCTATGTCATACTACACTAAAATTTGCCTTTTCAATTATACCCTTAATTTTTAATTTAATTTTAAAAATAAATTTATCACTTAATTTAACATTAAAAATACAAATAATATAGTGAAAATATAACAACAAAATTTATGAAATGTATAGGTAGATATGTTTAACAATTTTAAACTTTTGATATAAAAATAATTTATTAAATATAAGTTTATATCAATGGATAATTACTATTATTGCTACTGTTGTGATTATTATTAAAATTATATTATTGCTAATGTATATCGTAAAAATTAAATAATTTATTTATTAATATAATTTATCATTAATAACATAATGAATTAATGCGCACACAAAAATGACGTGGCACTGCAACTAATTGTTAAAAAAATATAGTGTTTGCATATAATGCGACTTTGTCCCTAAAAGTAGTTCCATTCATATTTTGGAGTGTTTTGAAAAATATTTTTATATTTCACAAATAAAATTAAAAACACTTTTTAAAATTCAAATTTATTAGATATAAATATATATTCTTTAATTATTATATTACTATAAAAATAATACATAATAATATAAAAATTTAATGCGACAAAAAATATTTACAGTAAAAAATCTACCTGTATTATAATGACAGTATACATAATAGTTTATAATAAATTTTTTATTTTTATTCCCAAATTATATTTTTTAAAATCATTTTTTCCATAAAATAGAGCCAAACATTATCTTGAAATTGAAATCCAATTCAAAATGTGAAAATCATGGACCTCGACAGTACTATGCATCTTATGCTAAACCCCCCTATAAAGGCTATAGCTTGGGGAAGCCACCCTAACATCACTGCTACCGTGTAATGTGTGCTATTCTCCGTCCAAAAATACTGCTCGCAGAGGCGCAAGGGGAAAGCCGCTTTCACCTCTGAGAAGAACCTTGGATTGCTCTGGAAATGGAAGCCCTAGCATTCTCTTCTCATCATCCACTTTTCTCTCGTCGGCCCACCACCACCACCACTTTAACAGCGACCTCCAAGACTCTTCGCACCGTTAGATGCTCCATCTCATCCCCATCCTTAGGTGAGTCCAGTTTATCTTCAGCAATCCAATTATGGCTGGTTTTTTTTGAATAATTACTTGTTTAATTCAAATCCATTCTTTTTTTTTTTTTTGAGGGGGTGGGGACAAAAAATCTTGAACGCTGATGCTTGAGGAACGTTTTTATTATTATGTACTAAAATATTCATTTTTGGAGATATTAAAATAGATAAGCAGAAAATTTGTTCCGGTTTTAGGGGATATCGTCTTAATGGCTCCTCTCCGAACTGTTTTAAGCTTACCTGTTGATGCCAAAATTCTCTCTTGCTATTAGTAAAGAAAATGGATGGGAAGATGGAAGGCGGTATAAACTGTGTTGTGTTTTGCTTGCTTTCATGCCATTGATTATAATGAGCTTGATGGTTGCAGCAGACCACTCTGTTAAGTTCAAGGAAGCTGCTAAGCATGGGAATTTGATCCCAATATTCAGACCAATATTTTGTGATCACTTGACTCCGGTGCTTGCATACCGGTGCTTGGTCAAGGAAGATGAGCGGGAAGCCCCCAGCTTTCTTTACGAGTCTGTTGAGCCCGGTCTGAAAGCTTCCAGTGTCGTAAGTTCTTTGTTTTCTTTTTTGGCGCCATTTGCAGCTGTGTGTGTGCTTGCGTGTTTTTAATCGGGAAATTTGTCACGATGTTTTTAAAATCCATCCACATATTTGGTTGCACCAATAAAGAGATTTGATCTACAGGAGGAACTATTCCCGAAGTTTAAATAGAATTGATTACATATGAATACAAGAAATCTGAAAATTTACATAATTTGAGTTAAAGTTTCTCAATGCTGTTTGAGTATTATTTTCTGTACGTAATGCTCTGTTTTCTATTTCATTTATTATTGACAAACTGATATTCAGTTTTAGAATCAAAAGGGATGTTCAACTGAGAAAAAAATTACTGGTTTGATTTATCATCAACTAATTCATCTAAAAAAAAAACAATTATTTATTCTTGTTGAAAGCTGTTAATCAATTCCAGTGCGATTGAGGTGCCGAAATTTATTTTTTGTTACACAAGTTCCTAGGAATCGTTGCCTGGAAACAATCTTATGGCCTTGATTATCAACTATCCGCTCCTTTTCCTCATCTAGGTAGAACAAGATTTTGATAACCTTTTCTCACCCTGTAAATAATAACTGATAAGAAATAGTCATGTTAATATTTGTAATTCACTTGACTGGTAGTGTACACCATATGTTGTATTCAAATTCATTTTCTAAGTTATCCTTTAATTTCTCAATGGGTAGGGATCAACAAGCAAGTAGGTATAGTGTAGAACACTAGTAGTCTAATTTTAAATGTCGCCTTTTTTGTTTTGCTTTAGCTAATGTCCAATCAATTTTCCTAGGGGCGATATAGTGTTATTGGAGCTCAACCAACGATGGAAATTGTGGCAAAAGAGAACATGGTGACCATAGTTGATCACCGTGAGGGAAAGAGGACAGTGGAGTTTGTGGAGGATCCCATGGTCGTTCCTCGCAGAATTATGGAGAAGTGGAAACCCCAACGCATTGATGAGCTCCCTGATGCATTTTGTGGTAATATAGACAAAAGTTATGATCAACAACATTTTTATTAGGTAGACATCGAAAGAGATCCCTAATTGTCTGAATACGATGTGTAAATATACCAATAACGAGATAACACCTTGCCTCTGGATCAGGGTAAGCAGATTAGCCGTGTATCTTACATATTGCTTTGATCTGAATTGTGGGGTCTCTTATCTGGCTGCTCTGTGCAATGCTTGTAGCTTTTTTGTGCCTATCTTACAAGATGATGTTTGTTCCCCTTAGGTTCAGATATGATGCAAGTTGAATATAAATATAATCCTACTAAGGTATGTAAAGAAACTTGGTCACAAGGAGTTCTAGCCATGTACATTCATGAAACTCAGGGTTATTTGATTTCACCTGGATTTGGTGAAGTCTTGATATTTTTCTGACTTGAAGTCAAGCTATTTTAAATAATGTTTGATTCTGCAATTCTTTGGTTTTACCTGATTAAGATGTTGGACCATCTTTTGATATCATATTTTGTTGTTCTTTCTCATTCTTGTCATGAATTCATATTTTTACCGAGTTCATGATTAACTTGATGGTGATTTGTTATACCTTTATTATAAGAGGCACAAACTTATTATTTCTCCTGTGTGTGCAGTACATATCATGGCACTTAGAAATGATTGTTTTATATATATTATTTCTCAATCAAGATTGGTGAATTTTCATATTAGTACATTGAATAACAACAGCTCCCTTACTCTCAGTATAGATGCACCTTTTTTTTTATATATATTTTCTGACAGCCCACACATGCTAGAAAGCAGAATTCATTTAATAAACTTATGTGTCTGTTAAATTGTCTGCACTTTGTTTACATAGATGGTGTTCTATGTTATCAACTGCAAGTAAATATCTTGGTTTTTCTCTTCAATCCTATTTTTCCTATTTTTTCAAAAGCATTAGAATTCATTAACATTATAGTTTTTCAAAACAGGTGGTTGGGTTGGTTACTTTTCATATGATACAGTACGTTATGTAGAAAAGAAAAAGCTTCCATTCTCAAAAGCTCCTGAGGACGACAGAAACCTTCCTGATGTTCATCTGGGCCTTTATGATGATGTAATTGTGTTTGATCATGTGGAGAAGGTCCGTTCATGTTCCCTTGAAATTCTCTTTCGTATTTTTGTTCATAAATACACACACAACTGGAAAACATTTCAGATGTTAAGCTATCTCTGAGTTACCTTGTTGTGTTGTTATATAGGCTGCAACCTGTAGCAATAATCTGCTTTCTCATTCATTGTCTGTATTTGATAGTTTTCTAGTTCAAACCTTATGGCATGGTTAAATCAAAAATACATCGAGCAAGAAGAGAAAATTGTAATTGCATATCTTTTACTGTCTCTCAAATACTTTTTCCTTGCTAAATGTATTTCTTGATCTTCAATTTAAATTTTTTGATATTCAAAATTTTGCCCGTAAATTTATGAATATAACTATTTGGTTCTAGAGTTAATTTAATTTTTCACATCCTACATTATATAAAGAAACTTATTCTTTAAACAGTTGTTCTTGCTAGTTGAAGTTGATTGTCCTATTTAATAATTATTGTGTCATTATTTACTCACATGTGTTTCTCTCAGAAAGCGTATGTGATACACTGGGTCAGATTGGATCAGTTTTCTTCTGTTGAGGAGGCCTATGATGCTGGGATGAACAGATTAGAAGCTTTAGTGTCAAGAGTGCATGATATAGTGCCGTAAGGGATCCACTTGAGTTTTGAATATCTTCATTTCTATGTTCAGTTTTTCTTGTTATCAATTTTCTTATTTGGATTATTAATTGCAGTCCTAGGCTAGCTGCGGGTTCAATAAAATTATACACTGGTCTTTTTGGTACATCTTTGAGCAAGTCCACAATGACAAGGGAAGAATACCAGAAGGCAGTAAGACAAGCTAAGGAGCATATCCTGGCTGGAGATATCTTCCAGATAGTGCTCAGCCAGCGTTTTGAACGTCGAACTTTTGCGGATCCCTTTGAAGTATACAGAGCATTAAGAATTGTCAATCCAAGTCCATATATGACTTATTTACAAGTCCGTTTGCTGTTCCTCGAAATTGTTCATTCACTAGGTCCTCATTTTTTGCTTTCTTTCTTACCATCTACAAGTATGTTACTGGTGATTAGGCAAGAGGCTGTATCCTGGTTGCTTCAAGTCCTGAAATTCTTACCCGAGTTAAGAAGGTATGCACTTCTGCTCTGTAAATGCAACACTGCTCTCATGGATATTCTGTTTGCTTTCATTTTTCATGTATCTCCACCGATTGACTGTTTTTCTCTTTTTCCTGACAATCTTATACTCTTAAGAAAAGTAATTCAAAGCCCCTTATATATTTATGTGTATGTAGATTTGTCTATAAGTATGTGTATACTATCATTGGATTTCAAAAAACCCAAAATTTATCATAAGCATTACAGAGCCCCTGATTTCAGTTTTGCATTCATCCAGTGAGGTTTAGTGAGCTATGATTTGTCAGAAAATTATAAATGAAAATGTTCTTCTAGTTGTACAGAATAGTTTTCTTTTCTCAAATCTTCCAACTTTCATTTTCAAGGCACCCACCACTGCCATCATTCTCTTCTTTTATCTATTGATTGCTATTTTGCCACTGATTGCTTGACAACGATTGGTTTGCTCTTCTCAGAGTCAAAGACTGGATTCATCTTGTTCTGATTTTCAAACTTTTCATATATACCAGTCTTGATTCCATTAGGCAGTTCATTTGACCAGGGCATGACACTAAATTATGTCCATACATTGATAAATAGCAGGGAACAATGTTCCCTGTATATCTCATCTTTTAAAAATAAATGAAAAAATGGTAAATATTGAGAAGAATCAGGGAAAGGAACTTTTAGTTTCTGAAGCAGAAGTAGCCAAAAACTGGAGATCCATTTCCACTGCTGTGGAAGTTCAGATTTCGTCGAGAATCAATGAATTAAAAAGGCAGCGAAATTCACCTGTAATAATTTTCCAAACCCAATAGTGCTTAAATGTCATCGTATAGAACGGCCAACAGGATTCTGTCATGGCTGTGGTTGTGTTCCTTAATAATGGAATCCTATGGTGGAGTACTAAATTCGATTTTGAACTGTATATAATGTGGTTATGTCTAGTTTACCATGGCTGTCTAAAATGGAAAAGCTTTGATTCTGATGTATCACAACAGCAACAAAGGAGAGGGGAAGAGGCTTGAGGGAGGGTTAATCAGCATGCACTCAGTTAAAACTCATCAAGCCATGTGTTTCTGGTTATGATTCCTTTTGACAGTTTCACATCTCAATCTGCTTCTGCAAGAACATATTTATGTTATGAATTTGGTTCGTATGGTTAATGTTTCATGGATATTGGGGTAATTCTTTGGGAAATGATTATTTTTGTGGCTTTTCAGTATTCTTTTTCCCTTTACTTTTACTAGCTTCGACATATTCTTTTCATTTCTTCAATGGCAGGGTAAGATCACTAATCGACCTCTGGCTGGAACTGTCCGGAGAGGGAAGACACCCAAAGAAGATTACATGTTAGAAAATCAGCTATTGCATGATGAAAAACAGTGTGCAGAACACATTATGCTTGTTGACTTGGGAAGGAATGATGTTGGAAAGGTTGCTCTCCTCTGTTTCTACAACTTCGCATGATCTATTCTTGTGTGATATATGAGCATGTATGCATTGAGGTGTTAGCGGTTGGACAAACATGCTTTTTAAGTATTCCTTTTAAAACTTCTCAAGACCATAGTTTACAGAGAGAATGTTAGGCTCTGGCTGTGCCTATTTTTTTCCGACATAATTTCTGCTGTGGGAAGATCTTTTTTGCAATTCCTAGCGGTGGTGGTTCCGCAAATAACTTTCTGAAAGAAAAAATTTGGACCTCCAAGAAATCAAGTCCATGCCTTTGACTTGTGACCAGTTTAGGTTTACAAAGAATTATGGTTTTAATGTCTTTTAGAGCTTATCATAAGTCTTCTTGTCTAATTACTTGGTAGATCTTCGATAGAGCTATATAGATCTCAAGAACTGGTTTTGCCATACCAAGATTATAGTTGAATTATCTGTGTGGAACTGATCTACTCTTATTTGCTTGTATAATGCTTTAGTGGTGTTATGTTGAGGTGGGGGTGGGGGTGGGGTTTTTAATGCATTTAGAATTATAGAGAAAAAAATTTGAATTAATGATCGCAATACATTTAATCTTTACTTAACTGGACCAGTCTATGATTGTTTGGCACCTAGCGTGCTGTGATTATGATTGTCATGGTCACTGCCACATTCTTTCACTGTCCTATACATCACAACAAAAAATTGCATGAGAATAAGTTAAAAACTTTGGGTTTTTAAGGAGCTGAGGATGGTAATCAATATGCCTTGGTGTTTAAAAGGTGCATTGTTAAGGAGTCATGAAAGTTTGCTAGGTAATCAATATGCATCATATGCAGATTTGAGTATGAACCTATGATGTTTTCTATGAGAGTGGACAGGTTGTTTAGAAGCATAGCTTGGTTTTTTGGTCCTGTGGGGGAGAAATTTGCTTTTAAAGTACATATCCAGTGGCTTGGTCTCTTAAATTTATTTTTAATCTGAACATCAAGCTGCGCACCCAGTTCTACTTGACCAATACTATTCCTAAGTTTGAGATGACTGTAAAAAGAAATATATAAATATATATAGGCTTCATTGTTATAGCTCGGATTTATATGAAATTAAAGTGTAGATTTATTGCTCCATGACAACTCAAAAAGACTAGTTTTGCCGATGCAGGTGTCAAAATCTGGTTCCGTGAAGGTTGAGAAACTCATGAACATTGAACGCTATTCCCATGTTATGCACATCAGTTCCACTGTATGTATTTCTTTTTACTAGAGATTACTCGTACCATTCAATAGCTTTTTTATGTTATCGGTATGTAGGAAAAATGTAAGTGCCGTGGGCATTCTTGAATTGAGTAAACAAAACAAGAAGTATTATAACTTGTAACATGGATGGGAGATTATTGAAAATTTCTTGCAGGTTATTTCAGGACTAGCAAAAGTAGTACTAAAAAGGCTAAAGGATTAAGCTCTCTTGTTTTCATCCTGGAAATTCTTAAGTTGATTATTTATTTATTTTTTCAATTTTTTTTTATGTGCAAAAATATGTACTGCCACCAATTTTTAATCTCTCCTTATTTTTTATTGATCGATATTGATTTTGAAGGTTACTGGAGAGTTACCATCCAATTTGACCAGCTGGGATGCTCTGCGTGCAGCATTGCCTGTTGGAACTGTTAGTGGAGCCCCAAAGGTTGTTTGGTTAACTTTCTTTTACTGTCAGTGATTTGCTTATTCATAGTATTTTTCATTGATTTTTCCACTATTTCATCTGTCTCAAAAGTGGAACCTGAAATTGATTTTTACTCAAATTTCTTGCTGATAGATTCGGTTCATCTAATTGCATCTGGATTATTTCTCTTCCATGCTTAATGTTAAGACCCTTTCAAAACACATATCCACAACTTGCAGATGAAATTCTTTTATGTTCAGATTTCAGCCAATGGCTTTCCCAAAATCTTGAGATGCAATTCATTTTGAGGCATGACCATGATGAGGAATTTCGACTTTCATCTTGGAATTGAACTTATGATGGTCTTTGCATATTATCCATAACTTCAAGCCACGCACATGAGCTTAGCAGCAGCCTCCATGCTATTATGTCCAGATAAGAATGCATATACACATTTACCTACTTTTCAATGTACAGGTGAAAGCCATGGAATTGATTGATGAGCTAGAAGTCACAAGACGCGGGCCGTACAGTGGTGGATTTGGTGGCATCTCCTTTTCAGGAGACATGGACATTGCCTTAGCTTTGAGAACAATAGTCTTCCCCACCAGCACCCGTTACGACACTATGTACTCATACAAGGACAATGAGAAACGGCGAGACTGGGTTGCCCATCTCCAAGCCGGGGCTGGTATAGTTGCAGACAGTGATCCTGCTGACGAGCAGAGAGAGTGTGAAAACAAGGCTGCTGGTCTTGCTCGCGCCATTGATCTTGCAGAGTCATCATTTGTCGAAAAGTAAAATACCACATCACATACCTCTACGAACTTTCACTGTTTGCCCCCACAGCCCCATGGGATACATTGCTAGCCTAAAAGAGAAGTTTTGGACTAATCTTTCTCCAGGTCTTCTAATTAATGATGGTGGAGACTTGACTTTAGGTCCGGGATCACGATGCATACTGGTTGTACCCAAGTAAGACGGATATTTTTCTTTTTGACATTCTGGATTTACATCTTTATTAAGTTGCAATTGAATGTTAGCATTGTTTGTTTGGTTTTGCAACGTCCCGTATCAACAAAACTATCAGAACAATACATGCAAATGTAACATCAAAAGAAGCCCCGTATTGTGGTGTACCTATGACTTCGTATTTTACATGTTTTTATACTTTTGGTAGATTTTTTTAGCTATATTTAAACGTTTCTCATTCCATATTTAAACAATTAAACTGTTCTCTCGGGCAGTGAGGGCTGTGAGACACTTTTAGTCCTTTTTGTACTGTCAGATTCTATTGATGAATGAAATTTTCGCCCTGGTGTGTTTTCTGAGAACTCTTTATTTGATGTTTCATTAGATATTAAACTTTACAAAAGAAACATCCGAAGTCTAGGACGATAAGAAGGTAGCTATTTGCTCAAGTATTTGGGAGATTTTCATCTTATAGTACTCCAGTAGAACAGCAGAATTGCGGATAGGGAATTGTACTAGTGATCTACTCAATTTATTGTATAAATTTTTAAGTAAATGATTAGACCATGCAAACTAGAAATAATTTTTCTTGAATAAAGAATAGATTAATCGATCTATTTCTGTATCATTCATGATATATATCACAAGTCAGACATCTATTTTAAGTGTATATTCCATATTTGTACGGTAAAATTATGAAAATGCATGAAAAACATATGAGCGTATTGTATATGTTGATTGCCATTTATATTTAGGGTTAATTATGCAGATTCCCTTGAGGTTTGGTCTAATTACCATAAGGTCTAAAGGTTTTACGAAATTACAAATACTCCCCCTAAGGTTGACGATCAACTGTTAAGTCAAACTATTTTTGTAAAAGGATTATATTACCTTTGATTAAATATATTTAAAAAAAAAGTAAAAAAAAATATATATACAAAGACTAAAATGACCTTAATATATATTTATTATTTTTATATTAAATAATATGTAATTCAATTAATAAATATATTTTCCATTTAATATAATTAATTCAATTAAATTATTTTAGATATTTTTCACTATTTAATATTTTTTTAAAATTTTAGATTTTTATTATTTTTAATTAATTAATTATTAGTATGTTAGATATTAATATTTTTATATATTTATTATTTTAATATTATATAACATGTAATTCAATTAATGAATATATTTTCCATTTAATATAATTAAATCAATTAAATTATTTATATAAATTATTTTAGATATTTTTCACTATTTAATTTTTTCAAATTTTAGATTTTTATTATTTTTTAATCAATTAATTATTAGTATGTTAGATATTAATTTTTTATATATTTAATTTTTTAATATGATGTAATATGTAATTCAATTAACAAATATAATTTTCATAACTAAATCAATAAAATTATGTATATAAATTATTTTAGATATTTTTCACTATTTAATATTTTTTTTAAATTTTAGATTTTTATTATTTTTTAATTAATTAATTATTATTATGTTAGATATTAATTTTTTTATATGTTTATTATTTTAATATTATATAATTTTTATTTTTTATTTTTACTAGTAAATAAATTGAACTAAACTTAATTATATTATTTTTGATTTGTTTTTATTTTAATATTATAGAATATAAAATTTAAAATTATTAAAATTATGATCATATAAGAAAATAGATTTTAATTTTATTTTTTAATATTTTACTTATTTTATTTCTTAATTAATAAGTAATTTCAACTTGATCTAATTAAATTATTTTAATTATAACTATTATTTTGATATGACTAATCATTATGTAATCTAAAATTATAAAAGCTATTTTATGTAAGAGATGAATTTAACATTTATTTTTTTAAATTTTTTTCCTTATTTTCTTTTTTAATTAATAAATAGTTTAATTATATTTAATTAGATTATGTAATTTAAATTTAAAGATTATTCAGTATTTATAAAATTTTATTAATAATAAAATATATTTAAATTTATTATGTGCAATTTAAATAATATTAAAATTATATTTTTGTGATATAAAAAATATTACAAATAGGTCCTGATATGGGAGAACCCAATAGGCTCAACATCAAACCAGACGGCCCACAAGGTCCAAAGGAAGAATCTGTTTGGTCCGTCGGTATCGACCTCACTTGGAAATCTCTACGATCGGCCCATATCGACCTGAAGACCACTCCGATAATTCGAGCATTGAATCTGGTCGACATTGATCAACCTTCGATGTTCACTCGGATTCCCTCCAGGCATATTGATCTGACAGGTCGAGTGCACTCCGATGACACGTGACCGCCGGTGTAACCGTTGCCAACAACTCTGATAACCATGCTGACAACTCCGGCAAAAACGTGCCCCTTCTGGTGTTGTTTATCTAGGAAAATAGAAGATTCAGCCACTTGGCACCGTATTGGGATGTGGATATGAAATGACTCCCAATCCCCTGATAGGGATAAAGGTTAGTACACCTGATGAGAGTACTTGGGTAAAATTACACCTGCAAAAAGTTATAAATACTCCGGCCCAACTACGCTCAAGATAATGCCACTTACACTATACACTTTACATTCTCTATATCTGCTCAATTACCCTCTCAACCATAACTAATTTGAGCGTCGGAGTGCTTTAGTCGAGGGCACCTCGGCTAGTTTAACGTGTGCCTTCGACTAGTTTAACTTGTGTTTTGATTGCAGATCTCAAGCCCAGAACCATACACTACCCTCATTTCTCCTACAAGCAGCTTTCAGTAATATCAAGTCTAAAGGTAATTTTGTCTTATAAATAACCATAACAGTAATTGGGGACATTATCGAATTTTCATGTAAAAATTTTGATGACGTCAGTATCTTTTTGGATGAATGCTAACGAATTTTAAAAAATATAAAACGGAGCAAAACCTTAAGAGGGGATTTATAATTTCATCAACTTTTTAAATTTATTTATAAATAGGCCAAGCCTTAACGGGTTTGTATAATTAACCCTTATATTTAATAGGCCAAGCCTTAACGGGTTTGTATAATTAACCCTTATATTTAATAAGCCCGCGAATATGAAAGCAACGTAGTAGTGTTCCTTCTCATTTTTCATTATCAAAGGTTCCTGTCCTGTCATGCTGTCGCCCGCCTGATCCATTCGAAGAGGATTCAGTCCAATAATTATTACACGTTTAACTTTGCACTTCCCGTACACGTCTAGTTGTTATTTTTAATGATAATAAAATAAAATACAAAATTGGGCCCAAAGAAATAAAAAAGATAATAAAGTAATAATTTTATACTCCTTCAGTTTCATCCATGACGCTTATCCTAACAGCCAGTGAACTGTTCACGAAACTGATAAAAAAATAATAAATTTGGTAACTGTATTTCAATCTTTTTGTGCCTGCTGAATGGATACTCCAAACAGAGTTAAATTGCACACTCATCATCTTTATCTCTGCTGCAAAAACAATAGAGACCACAGGATATAGCCTTCATTCAAAACCTGGAAAGTGGAAAGTCCCACTTTTTCTTTCCATGCATATCCACTTGCTGCAAAAAGAATTCCACAGTCTTGTTCCCTTCAGCAATTCCTTTCGTCAGTATTATTTTCTCCACTTATCAGGTTTCCTACAAATTTTGACTTGTTTTCTAGTGGTTTGAACAAAGAATTATGTTGCCCGTGTCTCATATTTCTTGCCTTCATTGAAGCGAACTGTGCCAGGAACTGCATTTATTTGGCTTCAGTTATAATTTCGGGTTTGAAATAGATTTTTCTTTGCGTCCAAGGGAGATAGATAATGCCCATCACCAAGGTGTACATAGTGTAAGTCAGGCAAAAGAACAATTTTTTATCTGGGCTGGATTTTGTTGAGAATTTTATTTAAGGTTGTTCTTTGTGTTTAAGGTTTTACTCCTTGTATGGACATGTGGAAAGCATGGCGAGAGAAATACAAAGGGGGGCTAATTCAGTTCCTGATGTTGAAGCAACCCTTTGGCAGGTGATTTTATTTTATTTTATTTATTTATTTATTGAGCTTCCTTTTCTTTTCTTCAGTGGGAGCTGAAATTTAAGAGATGCTTGATTCCTTGCTTATGGAATTCGAATTGATGAAAATGTATTCGAATGTAGATGGAAATTAAATATTTTGATTTTAACTCTTAAGTAGTTAAATTCTTGATGCCAAATATTTTGATTGTCAATGGTTGATTATTGAGGTTTTTGAATATTATCGAAATAATGGGTGTTCATCTACTTTTATGGTAGTTTATTATTAGATTTTCAATGGTTGATTATTGATTGCTAACTATTAGTGATCGATATTCTTGATATTAAGATTTTGAGAGTAGATCATAACCTTTTATTAGAGTTGCATTTTAGGCATCTAAATAGTATGTTATGTTAAGCCGAGAAGAGGTGAGTATTTCCAGAAGTGTTGGCTGCATTTCCTTGCAATTAAACTCAGCATTCTTCCAACTATTCCAACTCTATTGCAGAAATTATTGGTTCAGTGGTTGCTTTCTTTCAAATTAGGTGCCGGAAACACTGCCTAACCGTGTTTTAGAGAAAATGAAGGCTCCTGGAAAAGCCGAGGATGTGCCTGAGATCAGGCCTGAACAGCTGGTGGAGGCCGATGGCTTCATCTTTGGTTTTCCTTCCCGTTTTGGGGTAATGGCTGCACAATGTAAAGCCTTTTTTGATGCCACTCAGGACATATGGGCTACCCAAGCTCTTGCTGGGAAGCCTGCTGGAATTTTCTGGAGCACAGGTTTCCATGGGGGCGGACAGGAACTTACTGCGTGAGTTCTCTTTCTTCTCAATTTGTTCTTACAATCTTGAGTCTATTGCTTATCTAGTGCGAACTTGAAGTAGCTTTGTAGTTGACTGCTGCAATAGTGATGCAAAATTATCCTACTTGAAACTCACTGAGGAAAAAAATACTTGGAAGGATCAAGAATTACAGAAGGATGGCATTAAATTGTGTTGCTATAAACTAAGACAAAGTGAGACATTTTAGAATGTGGGCAGTATCTGGATTTGTATTTCCTGATTCTTTAATGATCTTTCAGCATCGCTCATTTTAGTTTTGATTGTCATCGACCAACTAGTTGTCTTGATATACTTTTGCCTGCTTATCTCTTTTCTGCATAGATTAGATCTGATGGGAACTCAAGTGAATCTGTTGAACAGTCTCTGTTAGTATTTTTTGATCAAACTTCCACTTTGCACTTTCACCTTGAAATGAAAAATTCATTTCAATCCCACACAAATCATATTGTGCCATTTCTGCATATGGTTTCCTTACATTAGTGTACATATTTTTGTGGGCTAATTCTTACCATAACCGCGTATAGATTGACGGCCGTAACACAACTAGCACATCATGGGATGATATTTGTACCTCTTGGCTATACCTTTGGTAGTGGAATGTTTGAGATGGAACAGGTGAAGGGTGGATCCTCATATGGTGCTGGGACTTATGCTGCAGACGGATCACGGCAGCCCACCAAACTTGAACTTCAGCAAGCCTTTTATCAGGGTAAGTATGTTGCTGAAATAGCTAGAAAGTTGAAGATCTAAATCTTGTAGAATAAACATTTGAAAGAAATTGTACTAATATACTATAGTCACATCAAAGAGAGCTTTACTGGCCTCAAAAGGTTGACAATCTATAAAAAGCTTGAAATTTTGGAGCTCTTGTTGCAATAATATGTTTGAATGCATATGA
>JACGDI010005432.1:1276125-1313282 GCA_014898725.1 Jacaranda copaia
CTCTCAACTACTTTAAAGCTATAATATGAGTGTATACAAAATGATAATGTCATATTACTAACTCTCAACTACCTTGAAGGCCAAACTCCCCGAGTTACTCTTGGAAATTTAAATTACGAGAGAATTGGTGCAAATTTTTTTTAAAATTATTATAAAACTTACAGGGCGAGCATATAATCTTATCAAAATATTTTATAAAGTGTTTGAAGTTTACAAGATGTTACAAAGTATTTGGTAAATTATTTTAAAAATATATTATAAACTTCTAAAATTGAATGTTAGGATCATATCAATTCTTTCAAAAGAAGTAAAGATTTCCTAATTTTTATTTAGAATTTTAACATTTTATAATTTTTAAAATTTTATTTTATTCAAATATTTAAAAAATTTATGTTTGAAATAAAATTTTATTTTTATTGAAATACTTTAAAATTTTATTTTTAAAGTGGTTTAGGTTCTTTAATTGTGTTTCATCTTCTATTTTACTTAGTGTTAAGTAGATTAAATATTTTTTTAAGAAATATTAGATCGTGAATTTCATACACTTGATATGTAATACATAAAATAGAGGATGAAATGCAAATAGGATTCAACAATTCAAAATGATTGTTATTAAGGTGCAATTCATTTTTCCTATATTTATGGGACATTCAAAGTATCTTAAAATTGATTTTTTTTTTCAAAATTATTTTCTTAATTAAAATAATAAGATCATATTACTAATTATTTTCTTGTTTAAAATTAAGAGGTCATATTCCTAACTCTCAACTACTTTAAAGCTATAATATGAGTGTATACAAAACGATAGTGTCATATTACTAACTCTCAACTACCTTCAAGGCCAAACTCCCCGAGTTACTCTTGGAAATTTAAATTATGAAAGAATTGGTGCAAATTTTTTTTTAAAATTATTATAAAACTTATAGGGTGAGCATATAATCTTATCAAAACATTTTATAAAGTGTTTGAAGTTTACAAGATGTTACAAAGTATTTGGTAAATTATTTTAAAAATATATTATAAACTTCTAAAATTGAATGTTAGGATCATATCAATTCTTTCAAAAGAAGTAAAGATTTCCTAATTTTTATTTAGAATTTTAACATTTTATAATTTTTAAAATTTTATTTTATTCAAATATTTACAAAATTTATGTTTGAAATAAAATTTTATTTTTAAAATAAAATTTAGCATATTATAAAATACATTAATTTATAAAGTATTTTAAATAGATTTATTCATTGTCTTTCTCCTATAGCATTACCACTTTAAGCTCTAACCTCCCAATATTTCAAGGAAGCAAGATTTTGCCTCGCAAGTTGCATATAAAATTGTAATCATCTAAAGACAATTCTTATAAGGCTTCCACAAATATTTATATACAAACACTACTCAAAAAGCCTATATGCGACGCTCAGTATTTTTTATTTTTTATTATTTATTAATCATCTTTGTAAATAGGAATAACCTAATGATTGTAAATTTAAAATTTATTAGGTATTTTAAATCTATATCAAATTGTCATTAAAAAAAATAAAGTAAACAAACCATATTATTAATTATCCGATTGATCAATTTAAATTGTTGCTCCAAACCAGCAATACCATTTGGAATCTTTTTGTCCTCCCATGGAAGAAAAGCTGTGGTGTCACACGCAATCTACGTGGCACTCCTAATGAACATATATGCTCCCAAGTCCTAAAGTAAAACCCTGTAATAAATATGGGTGACGACTATGTCAATGGTTAAGAGTTTTTTTAAAAAAAAATTATTTATTTATATACATGCAGATTAAATATTCATTAAATTTAAATTCTTGTATGTGTGATTTATGCTATTAAATCAAAAACCACTCAACAGGTTAAGTTATAGGCTTTTATTAAAGAATAAACCTTCAGCCTAATTCAATCTCGAAAAATAACACAAGAAGTGAGTATTGTTCGAGACTATATATAAATATCACAACTTATTTATTTCATTGATATGAGACACTAACACACTCCGCACACATCTAGAAATGAACATCTGAAGTGTGAAATAATATAAAATAGGTAACCCAACTACGCGAATGGGTGGCTTTGATATCATATTAGAGAATGGACGTTTGGCTGAACTCAACCCCGAAAGCTAGCTCAAGAAGTAAAAATTACTCAAAGTGAGATACTAACAACTTTAGAACTTTTATTTTAATTTTAATTTTCTCAAATTTATATAATGTTACAATAAGAGTTCGTTAAAGTTCAAATATCTAATTTTACAATTTGCGGGACATCATTCGCTGCCTTTTCATTTTCAATTACTATTGTAAGATGTAATTGATCATTTAAAATACATAACTGTATCCCCCCCTCCCCCCCCCACCCACCCCAAATAAATTAAAAAACAAGTTGACCGAATATTTAGAATAAAACGAAAATAGTATATAAATATTATTTTATGACATGGAAATAAAACTCACAAAATCATAGTTTTATGCAGATGGCGAGTCAAATTCCAGATAATGTAAAAAAAAAGCAAGCACATCCCGTAATTCTCAAAGCAACAACCAGAAGAAAAGAAAGGGAGCATTTCTTTCAGTCAAACAGGTTGACAGCAGTGGTATAATTCTTCAGTATATGCAAAGTGAGTTTATAATTTTCTCAAAACGTCGTATAAAGTGTTTGGAGTTTTTAAAATGTTTTGAAGTAGTTGAGAAATTATTTTAAAAAAAATATTATAAATTTCAAAAATAAAATATTTGGATCATATAAATTCTTTTAAAAGAACTAAAGATTTTTTGAAAAAAAAAAGTAAATTTTTTTTTGTCTAGCGGCTTGTAGTCTACGTTATATTAGTCTCCCTTATTATATAAGAAGTCTCATATTTGACCTGAATGGACGTTGTTTCTCTAAAAAAAAAAAGATTTTATTTTTTAATAAAATTTAAAATTTTATTTTATTCAAATATTTAAAATTTATTTTTTTAAAAAAATTAATATATTATAATATACATAAATTTATATAATATTTTAAATAAATTTAATCAAACATAGTTTTGCTCCTATGGCAATTTGCACTCTAAGCACTAACCTTTCAATATTTCAACTATCAAAATTTTGCCTCCTAAGTTTTTATGGCATCAAAATTGCATATGAAAAATATGATCAGCGGAAGACAATTCTTAAAAGGCTTTCACAAATATTTGCATACACTAAAAAAGGCTTAGGCGCAATGCCGAATGAAGTTTTTTGGGGAAGAGGAATAACCTAATGAGGATAAATTTACAATTTTATGAGATATTTTAAATCTATATCAAATTGTTATTATTAAAAAAATAAATAAATAAAGTAAGCAAAACACATTCTTATTCGATTGATCAATTTAAATTGTTGCTACAAACTGATAATAGTCATTTTGAATCATCTATTCCATTTTCTATTTTATTTCTTATTCCAATTTATGTATTTATGTCAAATATATTTAATTTTTAATAAATTATTTTAATAAGTAAATATATAATACACGTATCATATATTTAAAAAATAAAATAAAAGATTTAAATGGGACAATATCACTGCGAATCT
Organism: Jacaranda copaia; assembly: GCA_014898725.1. Lineage (NCBI taxonomy): Eukaryota > Viridiplantae > Streptophyta > Magnoliopsida > Lamiales > Bignoniaceae > Jacaranda > Jacaranda copaia. The sequence goes on from JACGDI010005432.1 coordinate 1,279,688, forward strand.
CTATGTCCTCCCATGGAAGAAAACAAGCAATAATATATGCATAAATACACTTCTTTGTTGATTGATAATTTCTCCCTCCAATATGGCAAATACTTTGTTGAACTAAAAATTTTTATGCCACATCTCCCTATGTATGCTAGCAAATGAAACTCAAATAATTTAATATAAGTAAAGATAAGATATAGAATAGATGTTAATTAGAAAAATAATGTAATTAATAACTAAAAATATATACATCTTATAAAAATCATTTATATTCATTGTATCCGTCTTGTAATTCTTTTTAACTTATTTGCAATTGCACTATGATCCCTTCAAAATTGTTGTTTCAAGGTGGCATATGTTGTTATTATTATTATTATTATTATTATTATTATTTGTGCATTTCTTTAATATTTACACACGCATGTGTATATTTAGAATTAGAGTGGCAAATTTATGCGGATTTGTGACATAAATTGATTTAATTTAAATTCAATCCATTTAATTTTTAACTTAATAAATTCAAATCCAAACCCAAATTCATCTTAAATTGAATCAGGTCAACGATTAACCTACAAATTCAAAATCCACCCAACCTACTTAAGAAAATATTTTAAGTGTGGAAGACTTTTTATGAAAGATAAATTAGATTCATGTTTATTTAGACCTCCAAATTTATATTTTTCCTTTTTAAAAATCATTTAAATTAAAAAGTATATAATCACGATTCAAATCATCAACGTTGTTGGCTTTTAGATCCAAAGTTAGTTTTAGAAGATGGTTATATAGTCAACTAATTTTATATAAATTATTCTTAAATATTATTTTAAATATATATATATATATATATACTAATTTAATTGAAGAAGAGAACCATGTAGATAATATAATATATATGCTTATAATAATATGTGGTGTTTTTTCATTCGTAGCATAATATAATAACATTCATCTTTCAGAATTGTCAAGTCCATTTTAATTTAATAAAAATTGGTCTAAAATTAAATAAAATTTATAACACTTCAAAAATTTTTTGGTTTTATATTATGTAGTTGGATTGATGAGTCATTCGAAAGGAAATTTCAAATTGGGTGAGCCAACTTGTATCCCAATCCAAATCTACTCAATTTTTTTTTGGCTATATTTCAAGTCAATTTAATTTCAATTCAATCAAATAACCCTCAATCTTAAAACCTATAATTTTGTGTTAGTCTCGTGTTCGATTGTCGTGTCGAGTTAAAAATTGTCACCCTTATTTAGAATTCATTAAGGTTTAGATCCCAAATCTTTTATATATATATATATGTGTGTGCGCGCGCGCATATAAACGATATTATTAAATTAATTGACCACTTAATTATTACTATTCAGGATTTAAATTTTTTTATTTTTATTTTTTGTTTATATATATGTATATATAAAATTTGATAAGACATCATATTTTATGCCTGGAATTCAACGCTTTTTCATTTTCAATTACTATTATAATGTACTTAATCCTTTAAAAAACATAAATATATCCCCTCATTAAATTAATAAATAAATTTTACCGATGATTTGAAACAACATTGAAATAATGTATAAATTATTTGACATTTTAATTTTATGTTGGCGAACCAGTCAAATTCCAGATAATGTAAGAAAAGCTAACCCATTCCGTGGACGTCAAAGCAACAACCACAAGAAAGGGACTGAGGGAGCATTTATTTCAGTCGGACAAGTTTACAGTGGTATAATTCGTCAGTATATGCCTGTTCATGTACTTTTCTTCCTTCTACTCTATATATTCGCATTATTTCTTGTCAATCTTCCCGGTTTCCCTCGTAAAAATCCGCCGTCCTTCTCCACAGCCACCTGCCGGAAAATGGGTCTTTTCCGGCGGATCCACTTTTTGGTTTTCGTCCTCATCTATCTTCTGTTTTCTTCATCCTTTTCTCACTCGTTCCCCTTTCCCAGAAAACGCACCCATAAAATCGAAGGCCCCATCAAAACATTTGTAGTTTTAGTGATGGAAAACCGGTCTTTCGATCACGTGCTTGGCTGGCTCAAGAGAATTCGACCCGACATCGATGGCCTTAGCGGCTCCGAATTCAACCGGGTCAACGCTTCGAATCCCACCTCCCGTGCCGTGTCGGTCTCCGATGACGCTTTCTTCATTGCCTCCGACCCGGGCCACTCTATCCAAGCAATTAGAGAACAGATATTCGGATGCAACGACACGTCGGCGAACCCAGCTCCCATGAACGGGTTTGTGCAACAGGCAGAGAGTATGGGTGTTGAGGGGCTGTCGAAAACCGTTATGAGTGGATTCAAACCGGAGTTGTTGCCCATTTACACCGAGTTGGCGAATGAGTTCGCGGTCTTGGACCGGTGGTTTGCGTCAGTGCCCGCGTCGACTCAGCCGAACCGGTTCTACGTTCATTCCGCCACCTCCCATGGTGCCTCCAGCAACGTTAGGAAAGACCTGATCCATGGGTTCCCTCAGAAGACCATTTTCGATTCTTTGGATGAAAATAACCTTAGTTTTGGGATTTATTACCAGAACATCCCGGCTTCTCTTTTCTTCAAGAGCCTTAGGAAGCTCAAGAATATCGTGAAGTTCCATTCTTATGCGCTGAAATTCAAACGTCATGCTAAAAGGGGGAAGCTCCCAAACTATGTTGTGATTGAGCAACGGTACTTTGATCTGCAGCTGTTCCCTGCAAACGACGATCATCCGTCACACGATGTGGCTCGGGGGCAGAGGTTTGTGAAGGAGGTGTATGAGACACTTAGAGCTAGTCCGCAATGGAAAGAGATGGCGCTTTTGATCACTTATGATGAGCATGGTGGGTTTTATGATCATGTACCCACCCCTGTTTCTGGGGTGCCTAACCCGGACGGGATAATCGGGCCTGCACCGTATTACTTCAAGTTTGATAGGCTTGGCGTACGAGTTCCCACACTCTTGATTTCTCCCTGGATTGACAAAGGAACCGGTACGTAATTGTTTAATTTATGTTGGTAGCTGCTTATGGTTCGGTAGAAATGGAGGTTAACGCCAGCAAGTTGGAAAAGGGCAAATTTGCTGAATGTTCGTGTGCATAGTTTTACTTGCTTCTTTTAAAGTAGAAAATCCTATAGCTTTAAATGGTAGAAAATTTTACTTCATTTGAGAAGATTATGGTTTGTCAGAATATTTTGCTGCATGCATTAAAGGAAACCGATATTGACATGAAATAGTTGCACTGGAAGGATTTGTCTGGAGAAGTTAAAGTTACTATGCTATTGGTAGGAGAAGAAGATATAGCCAAGATCTCTCCAAAAAGTTTTGTTGTTTGTTGCAGTTCAAAGAGGGCCAAACTTGAGTGTATCTCCCCACAAAATTAGGAGTAAGAAAGGGAGTGTTTATCAATACTGAGCACAAACTTAGACAAGAATGATATCACGATGTGGCTCAGTTCATCTAGCTGGCACAAGTTTTTGTTTCTGCTCTGAGTAATACCCTGGTTTTCTTGATGTGATTTATATGATTTGTTAAGCTGTGGAGTAAGTCTGATCGATTCACCTTTACCATTGACTTTGTACTTATATGCACTGCCCAACTTAAAATCTAATTGAAGTGCTCGAGTGTAGTTCTGCTTCTGTGCACGCTTGATTAAATTACAAACTTTTCATCTGAAGAAACTTTAAATTTTTTTGTTAGGGTACCTTTGTCTGTCATTTTTGTGTAACTGAATGAATCTGTAAATGCATTTTTAGACAGGTATATGATGCTTCACTAGGTGTGCCCATATAGTAATGGAATCAGGAGAACTGAAAACAGTAAAAATTTGCATCATCCCAGAAATTAATTATGTTAACACTTTCTAGCTTTCGAGAGAAAGTAAGCTACAATACTCCTCATTTCTAGCAGTTCGGCAAGAATACCATCCCAGTTGTCCCCAGACTCAGCTGATGAAGCTTAAGAAATATGGGACTTTCACTTTCCCGAAAGTGTTTTTCGACAAGTCTAAAAGAAAAGTCAGCATCATTATCTCTTTAAAAATGAGTATGACAGAAGGCAAATATGTAGTGAACATAGAATGATTCCTAATTGTGTGTGAGAGTTTGGAACTTAAATATTGTGTCCCCGATTGGGATGTATTGCCTGGAAGATCAAGGAGTTGATAAACTGCCTTTTACCTTGTACCAGTTTTCAAGGGATATCAAAGAATAATGGGTGGATAATCTTTAAGTCAATGCTGTTTAGTGTTTTGCGTGATTGTTCACTCATCACTTATCATTGATTATGGAGAATTGGTGTCCAATGTCATGGATTATTGCTTTTCTTGGGATTAGTTGTGAATTTTCCACATTTCCTATGAGCCTACAGTGCAATCACTTAATCTACCATTGCCAGAGATATCAAACAGGCATTTCACTCTCACTTTTTGAAAAACACATCGAGGTTGCAGTCATTGCTTCTTTTTCTCCCCAAGGATGGCCAACCTGATCCTATAGTTGTTGCAATTGCCAGATAAACAATTACGGTTTTGAGTGAGAAATTTAAATGCTTGCAGTTGATAGATTAATGAGTACTTCTGAGTATTCATTTCCTTGATATTAATTAATATCCACTTTTTCTTAACTGAGCATTTTCCCTCTTAACTAACTTCTCTTTCTCTCACTTTATGGTATTATTTTATAGCTCCAGTTCCTGACCTGATTCATAATTTTTCTGTGCAGTTATCCATGAACCAAGTGGCCCGACCCCATCTTCGCAATATGAACATTCATCCATACCTGCTACTGTGAAGAAGCTCTTTAATCTTAAATCTAACTTTCTGACTAAAAGGGATGCATGGGCTGGAACCTTTGAGAAATACTTGCGTGATACTCCTCGGGATGACTGTCCAGGTCTGTTCTTACCACACTGTGTTATTCAAGTAACCTATTCATCTGAAATAAGCTCTGTGTTTCAAGTAACCTACGATTTGTATGATCATTGTTGAAATTGTCCAGTCTGGCAATCAATCCTCTATTAAGATAGATCAGTATTACATACATGTTCTACTTGGAATTTTCAACATAATTAGTGAAAGAGTAGAGAATTACTGCAGTTCAGAGAAGGGGACAAAACATTTATCACTGGTTATAGCGCAACAAAGAGAATAAAGTGTTATTATGGAGATATCCTTATCTTGGTGCTTTAATCATTTAGTTCCCTTGTGGTAGATCAATATATTCATTGAATCTCTAACCTCACACAAGATATGTGAAACTATTTCTAGAATTTATTTTTCATCTTTTATTCGTTAAACGATGACACGGTGAAGTTCTATTCTCTCTATTCATTCGGAAAGCTATACTCAACCAACTTTGTATGATTGCAATCAAGCTTGGAATTTCTATCCTTTTTCAGAGAAACTCCCAGAAGTCAAGAGGATGTTACGGCATTCAGGACCAAAGGAAGACATCCAACTCACTGAGTTTCAAATAGAACTGATTCAGTTAGCATCACAGCTCAATGGTGACCATATCCTCAACTCCTATCCTGATATTGGACGATCTATGACTGTCGGTATGGCTAATCAATATGCTGAGGATGCTGTTAAAAGGTTCTTGGAGGCTGGAAGGGCTGCTTTGAGGGCTGGAGCAAATGAATCTGCCCTTGTTACCATGAGACCATCTTTAACCAGTAGAGCTGCAGAAGCCCAGTGCAGCCCTGGCCATGAATCCTTCTGATCATTGTTGGCTTCTTCTTTTGTGTATATATATATTGAATTATCTAAATTCTAATGTATTTATGCTGCTCAAATTCCTCTAGACTTTACCTGAATGGATTGTAAAAGATATTGGATTATTTCGCAATAGTTAAAATAATATTGGAGGTCTCACATTTTCGTACTAAAGAAAGTGTTTAACCTTTTTTGGTATAATAATACACTTACACACCTGAGTTAAATTATTTTTAGGTACTTATTTTTATTAAAAATACTACTTATATGACATGAAATAGTGGGACAGTAAATATATATTCCAAGTAATACGTTCTTTTATTTACTAAAAAATATAAATTTAATAAATTTTTATTTCTATTGTTATCCTATGAAATATTTGCAAACAAATTATTTAAATATATTTTATTTATGAATAAATGTGTATTTTCCACCTTTTGGGCACCAATGATAAATCAAAATAAGAAAAAGAAAAGAAAAAGGAAGAAGGCGCGTGTAGAACACGAGGGACAACGACCAGCTATAGGCTGACAAGCAGCCACGTAAGTCCCGCCATTTCACAAAACTTAAATGCCAATAATACCCTCAAGGACTACCTGTGATTTCAATGAATCGTGCATTAATTTAATTACTAGCAAAACATTTTTCAAAAAATCTTATGATAAAATTGAATATTTTCATAGGAAAAGAATATCTTGAATAAATAATTAAAATTTGTTAAAAAATGATTATGCTTTTTTAAATATTTCATAATTCAATTCTTTATTCTTAAAATAAGAATGAAAAAGTGTTTAATTTGAAATAAGTAAATACTTAAAGATAATAGTGCCATATAAACTTTATTACATCAATATTGCACTTTATTATTCTCAATCCTTTTTATTTTTCAAATTTTTTATGCAGTTATAAGATAATTTCTTCTATTTTGAAATTTTTCTTTACCACTATACAACATTTCATGAAATAAAATATTACATAATTTTCAAACTAAATAAGATATGTATTTTTTGTGCGTAACAACAAAATTTTAACTGAAAATAATACCCTAATTACAGATTTTCATAACTACTGGAAATAATAATTATTTCAAATCAGGTGTGTTCCAAACAGTAAACACGAGGACACATTAGTAATTTTACCGCCAAACGTACCCTCTTTGGTTTCCCATAGTCGGTCAATAAAAATTCGTTCGTATTCGCTTTCCGCTCTTGGCATCCAACGAATGCTCTCCTGTAATTCACTCTCACTGTTTTGAAATGGCGCCGCAGACCAGAGGAATGTCGTTCCCGAAAGTCTTGATCGAGAGGGACTCCGACTCGGAGGAAAGTTCTTCCGAAGAAGAAGAAGGAGAAGAAGAAGACGATGAAGTCCAGAACGACGCCGGAGAAGAGGAAGAGTCGGATGAAGAACATGTAGAGGGGAAGGATGAGAGGGATGAAGAACTTGTAGAGGAGAAGGATAATGCCTCGACATCGACAAAAAGTAGGAGAGAACCCATTACTATTAGCCTCAAGAAAGTTTGCAAAGTAAAGCCTTCAACCAATTTTTTGTTTTTTGCTATTTTTTTTCTTTTTGTTGGATATGTATAATATATGAGAAAGGGTGTCCTGTGATATTGTTTAGGTGTGTAAGAAACCTGGTCATGAAGCCGGGTTCAGGGGTGCCACCTACATTGACTGCCCAATGAAGCCCTGTTTTCTCTGCAAAATGCCTGGTAATATTTGTGTATCTTCCATATGCTGTTAGAAGCGTAATATTTTTCGTAATTTCCATTGCTTTTCTTTTAAGTATTTACTTTTCATTTTTGCATTTTTGTTGGATTGCTTTGCTTATGAATACGCCAGTTATCTTTGGTGAACGATGTGATAGTATTTGTTTTGAGGATCATTTTCCTTTTGTGGTGCTGGGTGCTAAAAAGAGTACTGTTTACCCTTTTTTTTTTGGGAATTTGAAGGGCACACCACCGTGACTTGTCCACACCGGGTGGCTACCGAGTATGGGGTCGCCCCAGCACCCTTCAAGAGCACTCGTAGCTCATTGGAGTATGTTTTTGAACGTCAACTTAGGTCTCATATTTCTGCGGTAAGGTTTTTCAAGTTTTCTTGTATTATTGGAGTAGAATATCTTTTCTATGTGATAGGTTCTGTCATTTCACAGTGTGGCCAATGTTTTTCCTTCAGATTTATGAGTAAGGGTTTATAGTTGTATGATTATAGAGTTATTTTATTGTATGGATTTGGCATTCTACACTTTATCAATATTAAGTATTATATGTTTAAAATAGCTTTTATAGCCTCGAGTTATGTAAGATTCAATGCTTTTCATAATGTAGTTCATCTGATGCCATTGTTGTTTGTGTGTTCTCTTATATTTAAGATGGTAATGATTCCATATAGCAGTTGATAACTTTTTCGTTTTTTATAACTTGTACCTTATTGAACTATTACTTTTTATTCTGTTCTGAAACAGATCAAGCCAGCGTTCATGATTCCAAATAAAGTGAACTGTGCAGTAATTAGATATCATAGCAGACGTATTACATGTTTGGAGTTCCATCCGACAAGAAATAATATTCTTGTATCTGGTGACAAGGTTAGCGCTTTATTTTCCAGTTGTGTAGCTGTCAGTTTGAGTATATTTATGATTGTGTGATAATGAAGAAAATCATGTCTTGTGGTGAAGAAAGGGCAACTTGGAGTTTGGGATTATGAGAAAGTGCATGAGAGGACAGTATATGGTAATGTACATGGCTGCATACTGAACAACATGAAGTGAGTTGTTGCTGCTGTGCTTTGACAGGCATTCTTCAAACATAATCAATTTATTATCAGATGGTTGACCATTATATAAATTATAGGTTTAATCCATCTAATGATGGAACAGTTTATGGTGCTTCTTCTGATGGGACAATCAGCTATACTGACTTAGAAACAGGAATTTCATCGATGTTGGTGAACCTTAATCCGGATGGGTGGCAGGTAATTTCATACCTGTAATGAAAAGAAATACTATTGATAGAAGTTGATCTAGTATGTGTGCAAATAATAACTTGGATAAATTTCCTTGCCTTCTCGTGGCTCGTATGAATCCCTGTTCCCCTCCCAGTCATCCCACCTCATAAAAAGTCATCCTTGTGATCCCATTCTGTGGTTGGTGGATTCTTTTTTCCTCAAGCGTGTACTGAAATGGTTAGTCATTGGAGTACATTGTACTTTCTAAGCAATTTTGAATTGGAACCAAAACAGCTGGAGGACAACCTGGCCTTCCAATTCTGCTGCCCCCCCACTTTTTCCTCAATCTACTGTAGCCCTAGTGAAGTGTCGATTACTCTCTACGCACTTTGGTTATTCAATGACTTGTGCATATTAAAAAAAATTCACCAGCTAAAACAATGTCGAAGATAAATACCCATTCTATCCCAAGAAGCTATGGTGACAAAAGTAAATTACAAAAATAAGGATTCTTGTCATGTTCTTTGTCTTATGAGGCTCATGCTTTTAATATTTTTACCTTTCTTTTTCTTCAAGGAGATTAATTGTTAAATGTTAGGTTCAATTCTCTGGATACTATAGTTGTATGTATAAGATTGTTATACCGGGCATGCTTTCGAAATTTCATATAATGGTTTGTTTCTGATTTCCTTTAGGGGCCAAGCAGTTGGAGGATGCTTTATGGTTTGGATATGAACTCTGACAAGGGAATTTTGCTGGCTGCGGATAATTTTGGACTCCTCTATATGTGTGTATACCATGTACCATTTAGCTTTTATGGATATATTTTAGGGGAAAGCAAAAAAAGAAGTTGCTAACTCTCCCTTTTATCTTCCTTGTTTCTGTTCTTTAACGACATACAAAAAGTTGGACATGTCAGAATGTACTATATTTTTCATGGCATTATATGGAGTTCTTTTTTGAACTGAATGAAACCATCCTTGGAGTTGAACAATTATAGGACATAGAGCAGTCCCTGGTGCTTAAACTATTTTACACTGCGTTGATATGAACTTGACATAGCACACAAATTGTCCACATGTATGAGGGATTTTCAACCAATTTTGAATTGATATGGCTTTTCTTCTCATATGTATATTTACAGGGTGGATATGCGCTCCAACAGTGTCACAGGAAAGCCTATATTGATTCACAAGAAAGGAAGCAAAGTTACTGGTTTACACTGTCATCCTCTTCAACCAGATCTTCTGTTGAGTTGTGGAAATGATCACTTTGTAAGCTTCTGTATTAATTTTTGGTTATACTTTGTTTTATTCATTCTCTAATGTGTAATGATCAAAACAATAAACTATCCATCTTCACTGAGTGTTGACAAACTACAATTACTGATGTTGAGAAAATGTTTGATGTTAAAAGTATTTGATTATTTGACCCACACTTGGACTTCTTAAAATTATCTATATTTACCTCAGGCCCGTATATGGGACATGCGGCAGCTAGAAGCTGGATCATCTATATATGATCTTTCACACAAACGTGTTGTTAACTCGGCTTATTTTTCTCCGAAAAGTGGTAGCAAAATACTTACGACTTCACAGGACAACCGGCTTCGTGTATGGGATTCCATCTTTGGCAATTTGGATTGTCCAAGCAGAGAAATAGTGCACAGTCATGATTTTAATAGACATTTGACACCTTTCCGGGCAGAATGGGATCCAAAGGTGACAACTGCTTCTTGTACAACTTGAATAACTGAAGTATTCAGTGTGTGAAATGAATCTTTTGTACAATCAACATTGATTAGCTGTTGAAGTATGCAATTCTATGCAGGATGTCTCAGAGTCTCTTGTTGTGGTTGGACGTTACATAAGTGAAAATTACAACGGAATAGCCTTGCATCCCATTGATTTTATAGATGTCAGCACAGGTCAGTTGGTTGCTGAGGTGATGGACCCAAACATTACGACAATCACTCCTGTGAATAAGTTACATCCACGTGATGATGTTTTGGCATCTGGTAGTTCCAGGTTCGTGTATATCTATTTCATCTTTGTTGTCCATTTGATAATTTTTTTACATGTCTCTGATATTTGAATCATCATTTCTTTTATATCCTACAATAAGATGGCATCTGGCTTAACTTATTTAAAAGATCTTATAAGTTTTCAAACATCTTATATTTCATCTTATACTTTGAGTGTTTGCTTTTCCGATGGGTGCTATCGTTTTTCTATTATTACTTTTGTACTAGAGTTGTGTTTTTGGTGCTTGTAGTTGATTGTACTGGATCGCTACTCTGTTTCCCCAGGTCTATCTTCATCTGGAGGCCCCAGGAGAACTTTGAGTTAAAGCGGCGAAGGGATGAAAATAGGATAGTTATGTGTGGAAAGGGTGGAAAAGGAAAGAAGTTTGAAGATGACAGTGGAGATGATTTTGATGACAATACATATGGATCCAAGACTTCAAAGACCAAAAAACCTTATTCAAAATCTAAGCCACATGGTTCTAAGCGTAAATGCTGATATTTGGGAATCAAAATGTTTGAAGATTACTGATGCCCTGTTAATTTTGCTGGGACCTTTTGTACTGTGGATAGTAGTTGTTCTGTGTTTCAGGGAAGAAACAAGCACCAATACGGACCTTTAAGTTGTATATACTGGTCAGTTAACCTTTTGGTACCTCATGTTTAACTAACTGTAGGGAGCTTGGATCACATATGTTTTCCTTAACAATGTTGTTACTAGTTTTTTTGCCTATTTGATCTGAGTAAACGATGCTTTACATGTACGCCGTTCCAAATGAATGTCAGTTTTTCATGTGATAGCCCGAGTTGATGGGGTACTGAATGTATTGGCATATGATGCATTTTATTGGCAGTTTTTGGATGTTAAATATTATTGAATGAGCCACTTTTTATTAGCGTTGAAAATACAATATACTATGATGAGGTAACATTTTAAAGTTTAATGAATTTTTCACTTATTCAATTGGCAGTCGAAGAGATTATTATATTTTGCTTTCTTTACTTTCATAGACCAATGGTGTGGGTATCTAAAGTAAACTAGTTGTATTATTTAGAGGGATAATTGCATTAAACTCTTTAATTTATAGCTCTCATTGCACATTGCCTCACAATTATTGTCGATGTGTAATTTCACCCATTGAATTAATAAAATATTCGCCAACTCCGGTAGAATGTAATCAATGAGCATTAGATGTGTGGGTTGAAGGCAACAGAATATTCTTGTTACATTCTATTAGAATAGTACAATTGTGGTATTAGCGAACAATTTAATTAGTTCATGAGGGTGAAATTGTACATTTTAATTAGTTTATGGGATGAAATTGCATATCAACAATGGTTATGGGACAATGTACAATGAAGACTTTAGGTTGGGGGGTTTAATGCAATTAACCCTTATTTAGAGGGTGTTTGGCTAAATTTATTTTAAACATTTTGTAAGTTTCTACATCTTATAAGATGTTTTTTGAGTTTATAAGATGTTAGATTTTATTTTTAAAATAAGTTGTTAAAATATTTAGATAAAATAAGATATTGTAACTTATAAGATGTTAATAATGATAATTTTGTAATTAAAATGGTTAAAAATAAAAGAACTTGTTAAAGTCTTAAAACTAAGTTAGGGTCCCCTTATTTTTTTTAAAAGAGTTTATAAGCTCTTAACATCTTATTTTAAGATTTTATAAGTCCTTTTTTAAAAAAAATTACCAAACACTTTATCAACTTATAAATTTTTAAACATCTTATAAGATATTTTGAGTAGCTTATAAGTTCGCCCAAACACCCTCTTACTGTAGTCAGTAATCAGTAACCCTGATTGGGCCTCATTAAAATAATGGCAATTGTTTTGCCCTTCATTGTTTTTATTGAAATAAATAAACTATAGAAAACCTTAAAATAATATTTACTGTAAATATTTTTTTTGTCTGTATAGATAGCTTTAACAATAAAATAATTAAGATTCAAGAATCTCAAGCTTAAAGAGAGAATGAGATTTGTGGGTGGAAAAATGAAACTTGAAAGAGTATGAGGAAGATGGAAAGGGAATAGAAAAACTATGAGAAAACTCTTATTTCTAAAGATTTAAGTTTTTCTAGTTTCTATAATTAAATTTCTTAAAATATAATTTATATTATAATATATTTGTCTACATATAAACTTAAGATGGGTCTTCAAACTACCTAATTGGGTAGCACCTCGTATTTGATAAATGATTTAAAATTTTGTTTAGGTGTGGGTACCTAATGTGGACGTAGAAAATTCGCTCTTGATTTGGATCCAAACGTCTTTTAGTATCCCTTTCTTATCTTGTCACTTGAAATATTTATAATGATAAGTTATAGAATTTGATTGAATTTAAATTTCTAGAGTTATAGGACTTAATCTGATGGGATCTTTTAATATAATAAAACCCTGTTAATTTTATGAAGATCTTCATAAAATTACTAGGGTTTTTAAGAGTGAATTTTCCTATACCCACACTAGCACCCAATCTTTTTTTTTTTTAAAAAAAAAAAATCTTACTCGATCAATTATCAATTTTTAGGAATTATTCAATGCAAGTATCTAGTGTGCAAAATGCAATATTTGATAATTAACAATTATCAAAATAAATTATAAATATAACTATGAATTAGTGAGTATAAAATACTAAAAATAGTTATGGTTTATTTTTTATCACATGAAGTAAAATAAATATTATTATAAGATAAATTATTTTAATATTAAAATTATTTTTGGTGCATCACGCCACTTATATGCTAGTGTGTGTGTGTGTGTATATATATATATGAAAAAGCTAGTAAGATTTATTAATTCTAGAAATGAATTCAAACATTGTAATAAATTTGTAGACTCTGAATATAAGAAACCAATTATGAAATTAAATCTAGAAATGAATTTAGAACACATAATAAGTTCATAAAATCTGATTTATATATATATATATATAGAAAACTAATTAAGAATTTATTAATTCTAGAAATGAATTTAGACAATGTAATAAATTCATAGCATCAAATTACTAAATAAAGTCAAATTCATAGCATTAATTGAATGCATTTTCTACATTCTATAAATTATCAAAATCTGAATTCGACAAGATGGAAATGTAATTTACACAATTGCCCTTAGAATAACAATATAGACAAATACTGAACACCCAATGTCAACAAATAATTTATTTATTCACTTACCAAAATATTGAGTCAGGAGACAATAATAATAATAAAATATAGAATTTACTTACGTGATTATTTTGTTTCGTCTTTCATTTTAACTTGTCGTACTCTATTAGTCATTAATGTATTAAAATAGTAACATAATGAATAGAAAATGATGTTACAATTAAAGACTCACATCTCCATATCTTTAACTTTATTTTTTTTAAAAAAAAATTATTTCAATCAAAATACGTAAAATGAAAATAGAAAATACATTCTAAAAATCCTCTTCTTTTTATCCGACAAGTTAGTTATATACTATTTTAGTCCTAAGTTTGTCTCAAAATGTCTTACGACTTATGTTATTTTTGTCCAAAAAATGAAAGGACAATTTAGTCATTTGTGCACTTCCAAGTTCCCGTTCCGTTGGACTTCCTGGCCTTTAAAATCGCGAGCATGGGAGGCTTTCATGCTTTGCTCTCTAACAAACTTTAACTCACACACTCACGAGAATTTCTGGAATCCTTTCCGCTGATATTTTGCATATACAACAAATCTCTTTTTCTTCCCTTTTATGCATACGTTCACACTGTAACTAGATATTTGTTCGACCATGGCGGCGTCGAATGGGAGCGAATATTTCGAGCTGGACGTGGAGTTTGAGGCGGACAGCACATTTTCCCGGCCGTCCAACGCCGAGGTGGTGGCGCAGGACGAGGAGGAGCTGCGATGGGCGGCCATTGAGCGGCTACCATCGCGGCAGCGTTCCAATTATGCTTTGGTGAGGCGCACCGCTTCGCAAAACGACGGCGGCGAAGAGAGCACTGACACTGTTGACGTTCGGAAACTAGACCGGTTCAATCGAGAGCTTGTTGTTAGGAGAGCACTCGCCACCACCGCGCAGGACAACTTTAAACTCCTTTCTGGGATCAAAGAACGCCTCGATAGGTAATAAATCATTTGCTACGTCTGCATGCAGAAACCAAGTATGGTTTTTCAATTAATTTTGATTTGTGTTTTATAGTTAGATTTTAATCAAAAATAATAATTTGGTTTATTTACTTGAAATGATTTTCCTTTTTTTGATACCGTTCCTTTTTTTTTTTTTAAATCATATATATGTATGTGTTGTTTTAATGGAAAACATGAACGAAATCTCTCTACAAGTAATTTATGAGAACTATTTTCGAAAGGAAAATTTGACGAACTCTGTCTTTAATAATTTTGATTTTTTTTTCCAGTTTCCTTTGGTAAATCCCAGATCCGAATAAGTGTAAGTATTGCTAGAGATGTTGGTATACAGGATCTTTCTGAATTTTTTGGTTTTATCTTTTTTCTCATTGGACAAGAGTTTGATGGCCTAATTAATTTGTAACTTCAGAAGCAAAGTCCTGTTAAACCGGTAAAAATGGTGTTCGAAACGTAGAGGGATTTGATGAGGCGAGAACTGTTTCTATGAATTTTAGTTACCGCTAAAAATGATCTGCTCCAGTTTGTGGAGTGTTAAGATGCAGCCAAAGCACAGTTATTTTCTATCTGTATACAATAAATTAAAAATAAAATAAAAGATGGGAAAGCCTTTGCTTAATCTGCAAAGATTTACTCCCAATTAGTTTCAGTTGCATATTTGGCTGCGGGTAAAAACCAACTGAATTGTTTGTTATGTGTTTTGAATTACTATAATTCAGAGTTGGTGTGGAGATTCCAAAAGTTGAAGTTCGATTTGAGAACCTACATATCACTGCCGATGTAAATATAGGTTCCAGAGCTCTACCCACTTTGGTGAACTATTCTCGTGATATGATTGAGGTAAAGCATTTTAGCCCACTCAATTTAATTGCCGAGTGGCCATTGACCCAATGGCATAAGTCATGAGATTAGGGGTTTGGACCTAGCGAATTCCTTATGTGCTTGTGTATTTAAAAAAAAACCCACTCAATTTAATTTGTTTTCTTTCTTTCGTTTTTTTTAGGTTGTTGGGGAGGGTGATGGTGGTTGGGTTAGTTTTCCCCAAAGGCTTGCCAACTGTGAAATAATAGATTTACTGACTTTTTGTTTATGCAGCATCTATTAACTAAATTGAGGATATTTTGCCCAAAAAGGCATGCATTGACCATCCTGAACAACATCAGCGGTGTGGTAAAACCAGGAAGGTAAGCGGTGCACATTTTACTTGTACAATTAGTAATCACTCTGGGAAGCACGACACTGAAAGAGAGACTCAGCAGTTTATGCCATTGTTGTTGTGTTTCTGTTTTCAGCAATCATCATGTAGCATCTCATGATGCATGTGGAGTCCAAGTAGCTTTTTTATTTTCTACTGAAAGAAGGGTTGCCTATGTTTCTTGCTGCTTTTGCTTGCTCCTGCTATCTATATCCAACATTATTGTCCGTGCATTATTGGAAGTTACTGCAACTGTAGGGAGCTATTAATCACAGATAAGGTTGACAACCATAATAATTCATGCAAAATGAAATAAAATCTTTTCACATGGATTTGGGAATGAGAAATTTTTTAACACGTTCTTTTTCCATTTTTGCATTTTTTGTTCATTAGATGTTTGAAATGCCATAAATAATGAATTTGAAGAGCATACATTTCAAGCTAGCTGAAGCAGGATTCACTTGATTAATCAAATGCAATAATGTATTTTGGAGGTGCACTAACTTTTTGTAGTTGGTAAATTCTTTCTTTTTTTTAAAAAAAAAATAGTATTAAGAATATTTTTTTTTAAGTGTCCATGCCAATATCCAGAATGTGTACTTACGTATTGTTAAAAAATAGTTTAGTGGAACATTAGTTTCGCATTGTTGCAACAGGAACTGACAATGTAAATGTCATTTACATCAATTGTTTTGGGTGGCCAAATAGTGGTAGGAGAACTCAATTAGGGATGGTAATGCTATGCTAAGTGGATGATAATTGCCTTCCTTCAGTGAAAAGGAAAATGATCCAGGCTTCTTACAGCCAGATCAAACAATGCAACAAACAGGAGAACAAAGTTTATTAACTAAAACTTAGCCCGAACTTTCTCTGTTTGGCTTGGCAGTTGTCTACTAGAATTTCAGACGTGTAACAAGGAGGCAGTCTCTAGAATGCTAAAGGGGCATGACAGTTAGCACCTAAGACCTAAGTTACATGTTTCATGCTTGTGGGCTTTAGAAGATAAATGCGTGGATGTCTGCTATAGATGTTTCTTCTCTGTTCATCCTAAAAATATCTCAATTTGTCCATGCCCATACAAAGAGATTACATGCACCTCATTGAACCATCTTAACAAGAGTAAATATCAGATGATATAGAAGAAAACAATAAAAATCTATTAAAGCTTCTTCAGTATGGAATAATTCGTTTTAGAATGAGAGGAACGTAATGCCTGATTATCTATCTTATTGTCTCTTGCTAGGATGACACTGCTTTTGGGGCCTCCAGGTTCCGGAAAGTCTACATTACTTATGACACTTGCTGGGAAACTTGAAAGCAGCTTGAAGGTCAGTATATGCTCCTGCATCACTAGTATAATGCAAATTGGTTGCATATATTGACAAAAGCAACCAAACTGTGCAAAAAGAGGCCTTCGGGTGTAAATCTTGGCCAACTTCCTAGTCTTATTGCCATTAAGTTGTCTGTGTATTCATCTTAGTATAGCTTCCAATTAAATTATGGATAATTAGTCAGATCTTTAGAGCAATGGTAAATTAGCAAGCAGTAGAAATACTTCGTTTTCAGATCATTATTTAGTACTCAACCAACAGTAGCATGCCTGAAATAACTATGGTGCATTTGCAGAAATATATTTAGATTGAGAATAATGAGGTCATGAAGACAGGCGGGGCCAAGTCATTGTCTGCCTTGGTCCTCTCTCGGCATGACTTTATGATTGTGGATTAAATTTCCAACCCGATTAAATATCATTGTACTTTTGCTAAATGTTGTGCAATTGTATCTGAAGACTGAAAGTCCTTGGAATTGGGTTCACCTCTCATAATTTTTGTATTCCCTTCCATATTTGTTTTCCCCTACAAAATGGAATCCATTTGTTCGTCTTCGTGGAAATCATTTGGTTTCAGAAAAGTGGGACTGTCACATACAATGGTCATAAGCTTGATGAGTTCTATGTTCAAAGGGCTTCTGCTTATATAAGCCAGACAGATAATCACATTGCAGAGCTAACTGTAAGAGAAACATTGGATTTTGCTGCAAGATGCCAAGGTTCAAGTGAAGGTTTTTCAGGTATGTGTATCTTTTCCCTCTTGTCCCTCAAAGGTCTTATTTTGTGATATATATATATATATATATATGATCAGTCATTCAAAGCAACAGTATGAAAATGTAGGCAATATCAAATGGCAGTCTTACACTGCATGATTTTCTATTAAGAGTTTTGTTATGTGTAGTGTTCATTAGCAAGCCACGCAGGTTATGAGAAACAACTATAGAAGCCAGTGGTGTGGCCAGACCAGAGGAGTGAACTGAAGGAAAAAAATTGCTGAAAGAGAATCCATGTACCTCATATTAGTGTTGAATGAATTTTCAAAACATTAAAAATAAAAAATTCGACCTAAATGGCTTTGATGTAGAAATGGTCTTCAATAGATATTCAAGTAGCTATGTACTGTCTGCACGTCCAAATGAAAATTGCTACACCAAATGTGAACTCTCTGTGTGCTACCAAATAACAAAGACAAATGTTATTGTTTTTTCAATTATGGAAACATATAAGGTGCACCAAAAGCTGCGGTGTTGTGTAGTTGGTGATTGAACCCACCCTTTGGATTTATGTGCAAAGAAGTAAGTGAAAATAAAAGTAAACAGCCCTTGACTTGTAAAGCTTCAAGATAAAGGATAAATTTGTTGTTAGTTTTGCTACAGATATCTCGGAAGGCGTCACTCGAATTTGTGATTTTGAATGATTATGCTTCAAAACCATGTAGCTTACACCACACGCCTGGTCCAGTTGAGTCAAGCTGAGTAAATATAATGCACTGTCAAGACACCTAAGTGAACCCAACATTATGCTTGGAATGACTGGATTGAAATAAAAAAATGGTAGAGGTTTTCCTGCAGTAGAGCAATGAGCAACAAATAAAAATACACGAGCAGTTAATTTAAGTTTTTGTATTTCTATGTAAATTACTTGAAAATGCTGTCAATTTAACACTTTATATTCAACACGACAATGGAGTCAATTGAATTGATGGAGATACTTCTTTTTATGCATTTTTTAATTTTATATGGCAGGATATATGAAGGATCTGACCCGTCTTGAGAAGGAAAGAAACATACGTCCCCGCCCTGAGATAGATGCTTATATGAAGGTACTATCTTAACATATCCCAGTGTCTCGATCATTTTTCCCTTTTTTTTTTTTTCATTTTTTTCTTCTAAGATATCTAATAATGAATTCTCAGGCATCATCTGTTGGTGGTCAAAAGCATAGTGTCACAACAGACTACATCTTGAAAGTTCTTGGTCTAGATGTATGTTCAGACACACTAGTTGGTAATGACATGCTCAGAGGTGTTTCTGGGGGACAAAGAAAGAGAGTGACCACAGGTTTCTGTCTCTCTCTCTCTCTCTACATGTGGGTCTTTGGGTTTATGTGTATAGAGTTGTGGATATGATCACACTCACAATTTAGTATATAATATTTTTCTCTGAACACATCCTCACCAATTTGGCATAAATATTTTCGTTGAACTTCGTGCGGATGCTCCTTTCAAATGGATAGTATCAGTTACTTGATGTCTATCTATAAAATGTTTAATCAACACTAAAATTTATAACATTCTGTACAATGGAGTGCCAACTGAATGATGCCTGTCTGGGGCAAATAAACATGACATGGATATGATGCTTCTTGTATTCCTACTAGATAACTAATATTTGGTCAGTCATCGTGGTGCATAATGGTGTTTATAGATAGTGAAAGTAAAAGCTAAAGAATGTTGGTTGTTAAGATTGGAGTTGGGCATTTGGTTATTTTGTGGACCCTTAAAAATTGTTTGTGAGGTTTTCATTTAATTCAAGTTTTCATAGCACGTCTTTTACTTTGAATCCTGCAGTACAGTGTTTAAAAGATTGAGAAAGAAACATATTCCTGTATTTGAGTTTAAAGAAAAACATGAAATAAACATAGACATAAATATTTAAGGAATACAATTGTTGTTCTCATCAAGATGTTGATCTTGCCTGCCTTACACAGGAGAAATGGTGGTTGGGCCCCGGAAAACACTTTTTATGGATGAAATATCTACAGGCCTAGATAGCTCTACAACATTCCAAATTGTTAATTGTGTCAGGAATTTTGTTCATGTTATGGAAGGAACAGTTTTGATGGCTCTTCTTCAGCCTGCTCCAGAGACTTTTGATCTTTTTGATGATCTCATATTACTTTCTGAAGGATATCTTGTATATCAAGGGCCTCGTGCTGAAGTTCTTGAGTTTTTTGAGTCATTGGGCTTTCGACTGCCGCCTCGTAAGAGCATTGCCGATTTTCTGCAAGAGGTAAAGTTTTCCTGGCTTTTCTGGTTCTGATTGGTGTTCACCAGTTCTCTTACCTAAGCCACTTATATCTAGGTAACATCAAGCAAGGATCAGGCCCAATACTGGGGTGATCATTCCAAGCCATATGAGTTTGTTCCCGTTTCAAAAATAGCTGAAGACTTCAGAAATTCAAGATGTGGTCAGAATCTGGAGTCTTTTCTTTCCCATCCATATGATAAGTCTAAAAGTCACCCATCAGCTCTGCCCAGAACAAAGTATGCTGTGCCCAAAATGGAGCTTTTTAAAGCATGTTTCTCTAGAGAGTTACTTCTCATCAATAGACATCGCTTTTTATATATCTTTAGAACATGCCAGGTACTTCTCAACTTTCTTTAATTTTTCGTTTAGTTAGCAATTTGGTTCTTATGTTGTAATGCTATTGGTGTACTCATTTTCTTTTAACTTTTTCAGAAGGCATGTAGAGTGAATGGAAGTGATTTAAGTGAAGTTTAAAAATATAAAATGGATTGCTAGCATCTTAACAAAATTGTCTTCATGCATGATAAAATAGGTAAATATCTTGATGAGAACACAATTTTTACTAGTGGGAGAAACATATGAGTGACACAAATAGAAGAAATTTCATTCCACATATTTGGATTTTAATCAAGTTTATAAGCCATTGGATGTATATATGATGATCTCATCAAATAAAATAAAAATAGTACTACGTATGTGGTCCACTGAGACCATGGTGATGGACTCTTACAATAGGAAACCATATTCAGGATTTCTAGCTGTCCTTTTTTGGCTATTGTTTGGTATTTTTAGCTGCCAATGCTCCAGGCAAATAACATGACCTTGAGGTTTTATGGTAGATCCAGTACAATAATTCTGGTCCCTTTGTAGTTGGTTGTCAGAAATTACTTACCCCCATAATTCAACGGTTGCCAAACACTCCCATGAAGTGTAGAATGACCGCAAAGGAGGTTAATGGCACAGTGATGTTAGGAGGTGGGACATGGGGTGGTGAGGGAGGGGATTATTTTCTCTCTTTGCCTTGTAAGTTTCCACCTTCATATTAAGCACAATAATATTAGGATAGTTGCTCTGACGTTATCCTCAGCCTAAAATTATAGGTCTAATATATATTTACATGCAAACATTTACAGGTTGCATTTGTAGGATTTGTGACATGCACAATGTTTCTTCGAACAAGATTACATCCCACTGATGTGATAAATGGCGACCTTTATATTTCATGTTTGTTCTTTGGCCTCGTGCACATGATGTTCAATGGATTTTCTGAGCTACCTCTTATGATATTTCGACTTCCAGTATTTTACAAGCAACGAGATAATCTATTCCATCCTGCATGGGCATGGTCTTTCTCCAGTTTCATACTTCGTGTCCCTTACTCGGTGATAGAAGCTGTTGCGTGGTCTTGTGTGGTATATTATACTGTAGGATTTGCGCCTGGAGCTGGAAGGTTTCCCCTATAGACTCTTCAATTTTATGTAACAATAAAGTTTAATGAATCTCACTGTGTCCTCTTAAATGTTTCAGGTTTTTCCGTTATATGTTTCTACTCTTTACAGTACACCAAATGGCATTGGGTCTCTTCAGGACAATGGCTTCTATCGCAAGAGACATGATCATTGCTAATACTTTTGGGTCAGCTGCATTATTGATAATATTTCTGTTGGGTGGATTTATTATACCAAAAGGTAAGTATTGTCTGTCATCATAAAGATTGCTACCTATTGGTCCTGAGTGATTATTCTTTTATTTCAGCAATGATCAAGCCATGGTGGGTCTGGGCCTTCTGGGTGTCGCCACTGTCCTATGGGCAGCGTGCAATTTCTGTTAACGAATTTACTGCTACAAGATGGATGCAGGTGTGCTCTCTGGATGATTGGATCAGCGCCAGATCCAAATCAAAAGTCAATATATTGCATTTTCTGCTTGCTGATGCATAATATTTGTGTGTTTTTTTTCGTGTGAACTTCAATTTTGCAGATATCAACTGGCCCGAACACCACTCTTGGAAACAGGATTCTCCAGCTTCATAGTTTGCCCAGTGCTGGCTATTGGTATTGGCTTGGAGTTGGTGTTCTACTAGCATATGCTCTGTTTTTCAACATGGCTGTGACAGCGGCACTGGCATTTCTCAATCGTAAGTTGTTCGAAACTTATGATATCCATAGAGGGTTTTAACGAAGCCAAGCCTAGTGACGCTAAATAACTTGATTCTGAGTGGCCATTATGTTGTCCAATGATATTCAGGTAGAGATGTGACAGGCAAGCATTCAAACTTCTTCGAAACAGAATTGAAGGTTGTCACTTTTTACAGAGCCCGAGTCAAAAACATCAAAATATAATTCAAAGAATTAACCAAATAATTCAGATCACAAAGTTTATAAAAACCCAATTAATAGTTTTTAGAATAATCTAGTCAGTAGTAAAAGTTATTTGACCATAAAATTCTGATTCCTAAATGAATAAATCTATCAACTTGTAAGAATATAGTTACTACATAGAATAGAAAATTTATGCAAATTTATATTTGAAAGTTGAGAATGAATTTTCTTCTGAAATCTGGAGGGGAGAAAGGAGTGAACTTCGTTAGCAAGCAGACAGTTTCCTATCATTTTGAGTGTGATATTATATATTATGTCCAAAATTCATTGTTGAACTATGCCCTACATTGCATAATTCACCCCAGGTACATGTGAAGTTTATCTGTAAGTTTATCAAGAAGAAGGTTGAAAAACAGAGAACATTATGTCCTCCATAGCATGTTGAGATGTCTTGTATTGAGCCCAAATCGTGATCCAAGCCAATTATAAGTTCCACTTGGTTTTGAATAGGAGAAATCTGGCTTTAGGAAGCCTGACGTAGAGCAAGCCCACAGAGCTTTGAGGCAACACCTTGAAAGGACTTTTTGTTTATGGTGGGGATTTGACCCAACCTGCAGCATATAAAGATGGTGTAGCCAAATCAGGCCAATGGAGAGAAATTAGAGTAGTTCAAGTACGTTTCAAATTAAAGTGTGAGAGTAAGAGAATATTCTTGTAATATCCTGCTATTCAATCGACTCATCATCTTCCCTCATGCGCATGGGCTTCATTGAGCCTAACAATGTAGAACGGTGTGTAGTCGTGAAGCTTTTTCTTTCTTCTCTTGCTCCATTTTTGAAGTTTGTTGTGGTGTCCTGTGCACCATGAGGGTAAATAGGAGCATGAGAAATCCTGCCAGTATAAGTAAGTCTGTTCTATGGGCTCACAAGTAATACAGAATATTATCTTGTGGTTTGTTAAAAATGATGTTTACCAAGCGTTTGTTGATTAACAATGATATATGTCGCGACAAGAAATATCAAAAACAGATGGTAGTGATTAAGTTATGTGCAGTGAGAACAAGGAATGGCAAAGGCAGTGCAAAGCCATGGCAGGTAGAATGATAGCTAAAGTTGCATTCCCCCATTTCTAATTTCCTATAGGCACATCATAGGTTAACTTTCTTGTTAACGATATTTGAGTTAAATGACTTAGATAGAATTGAAGGTAGACTTGTAAAATGCAATTCTTTGATCCACAAAAAGGTCATTTCCTAAAAAATATTTTGCAAATTAGAATGCTATGAACATGGCACCATCTTTAGGATATAATTGTTTAAATAACTGCGCAGCCTTCTGATTTTAACATCGTTTATTTGCTCTTACAGCTATTCGGAAATCACAGACAATTTTTCCAGCAGATGATGGCCAAGAACCTTCAGCTATTAATGGTAAATACAAAAATTTTAATTATTTGTCAATATGCATGCATTATAACATGTGTTCTCATTTATTGTCAAACTGATTTGGCAGGTGCTGAGACCAGGAACTCTAATACAATATCAGGCAATGGTGGAATGAATAAGAAAGGAATGATTCTACCATTTCAACCATTAACCTTAACTTTCCATAACGTCAACTACTTTGTTGATATGCCAAAGGTAATTAATTTTTTAAGCAACTTGGTCTACAACCATTCTATATTTCTGCTTGCAAATATGATACATCTCTGGGTTTTTAGGAAATGAGTTCACAAGGGGTAACAGAAACAAGGTTGCAACTCTTGTACAATGTCAGTGGAGTATTTATGCCTGGCATTCTAACAGCATTAATGGGGTCAAGTGGAGCAGGGAAGACCACATTGATGGATGTCCTTGCTGGTAGGAAGACAAGTGGGTATATAGAAGGAGATATTAGAATCTCCGGTTATCCAAAGGAACAGAAAACTTTTGCTAGAATATCAGGATATGTTGAACAAAGTGACATACATTCTCCTCAGGTGACAGTTATCGAGTCTCTCTGGTTTTCTTCATCTCTCCGGCTACCAAAGGAAGTTAATGAAACCCAAAGAAAAGTAAGACACTGTCAAGCTTGAGGATTCTTATATCATGCTAATTTGGTTATTTATTTGCCTATTTTTGTCTGTTATAACGATTCACTTTGCAGGAGTTTGTTGAAGAGGTAATGCAATTAGTGGAACTTGACTCTCTAAGGAATGCCTTAGTAGGATTGCCAGGCAGTACTGGCTTATCCACAGAACAAAGAAAACGTTTAACAATTGCAGTGGAGCTTGTTGCAAATCCATCAATCATTTTTATGGATGAACCTACATCTGGTCTTGATGCACGAGCAGCGGCCATTGTCATGCGAACAGTTCGTAACACAGTTGATACTGGAAGAACTGTGGTTTGCACCATACATCAGCCAAGTATTGAGATATTTGAAGCCTTTGATGAGGTTTGAAGTTCAAGTACCAAATATTTGCGTACTTGATACAATACTAAATTTATTGATATCTGATGGTCATTTAAAATTGCAGCTCATTCTTATGAAGAGAGGGGGTAGAGTGATATATGGTGGGAAGCTGGGTGAGAAGTCACAAACCATGATCAACTATTTCCAGGTAAAACTTATTCTGTTATGGAGTAACCTTTCTCTGAGGTACTTCTTTATATGTCCATCATCCAACATGATAGAAGCTCTGTTTTTCTTGGCCTCATTTGCTTCCCATCCTTTCGCAAGTCAATGGAAGTTTTCCTTCCATATTCTCATTCTTAAGGATCTTTCTTTTGCTTGTTATGGTCTATTATTTTTCGTTTAACTTCATCTTTAAACATAATTATTGGCCGTTTGAATTTCTTAAGAGAGCTGATGTCTTTTGGCAATCAATTGTTCATTTCCACCAGTGACTAGAATTTGAATTGTGATGGGTCACATGCTTACATCGTTCCTTTTTCTGGTTTTTTTTTTTTTTTTTGGGTTGTGGTGCATGTTTTTACTTCCTGTTTTTTTTTTCAGGGGATAAGTGGAGTTCCTCCAATACCTGATGGTTACAACCCCGCGACTTGGATGCTTGAGATAAGCACCCCTGCTGTTGAAGAGAAGATTTGTCAAGATTTTGCTGTCGTATACCAAAATTCACTGCAGTACAGGTAATCCTGTGTGATATTGTTTACTTCCGTGGACAAGATTCTTATAATGTTACATTTTCCATTGTCCTTGATTTTTTCTACAAAAAGAAATTCCT
This sequence comes from Jacaranda copaia, assembly GCA_014898725.1. Taxonomy (NCBI): domain Eukaryota; kingdom Viridiplantae; phylum Streptophyta; class Magnoliopsida; order Lamiales; family Bignoniaceae; genus Jacaranda; species Jacaranda copaia. The sequence continues at coordinate 1,305,576 of JACGDI010005432.1, forward strand.
GACATAAAGTTTGAACAATTTTTAATACAGGGATGTTGAAGCAGCCATTCAGGGTTCGAGCATTCCACCTGAAAATTCAGAACCTCTGAAGTTTACTTCAACTTATTCTAAAGATGCTATTTCTCAATTTGGAATATGTATTCGGAAGCAAAATCTTGTCTATTGGAGAAGTCCAGCATATAATGCTGTGAGATTGTTCTTTACAACGCTAAGTGCTATCATTATTGGCACCGTATTTTGGGATGTAGGTTCAAAAAGGTAATCTGTCATGCAGTAGTTCCTGCTTTTTACTTTTCTTATACATATTTTGTTGGTGGAACAAATATTAAATCCTTATTCCAATTTACACTTCAATGGTGCTCATCCCAGGCAGGTGATGACTGAGAAGGAAACATTTTATTTATCATTGCTTTCATTCTTTTCAGTGGGAACTGACTTCGAGGAATAATTGATCCTTAGAAGAATACAAAGACCAAATATGAAATCAATGCTAAGATCCTTATTCTTAGGTTGCGACTTGATTTAATTTAATTCTCTTTAGGTTCTTGGTTTCTCTTCATATTCATTGATAAGAGAAAAAAAATATTCCCACAGCCCGCATTTCCCAGGCATTTAAGCCAAGCTTGATTACTCTAGGCGGCTGCCTGTGTATCCACATCTAATAATATGTATGACACCATTTTCTGTCTGAGTGTCTATGATGAATAAAACATATCACAAATCAGTTATAATTTTTGTAGAAGAAAATAGAATGGTTGCATTATGTCAATAAAAGAGAGAGTTTATTGTTTTTGCACACCATACCAACAGTACAAGATTATTGATATAGTTCTCCAAATGATTCTGCAGGGATTCAACGCAAAACTTGTTTGTTGTACTGGGAGCTCTTTATTCTGCTGTCATTTTTCTTGGGGTCAACAATTCTTCATCTGTACAACCAATAATATCCATCGAGAGGACAGTTTTCTACAGAGAGAAAGCTGCTGGAATGTACTCTCCATTTCCTTTCGCATTTGCCCAGGTTAATGCTCTCTTAATTTGTTTATCTGCTTACAACATAATTCTATCAATCAAACTGCGACACCTGTTATTTTAGTGCAATTCCATTACTGTGAGACAAGTTTCAATAGAAGATCGTGTCTCAATTATCATCTGATGTTAGGACAGAGTGTTGCGAGAAGCCGTAAAGCACTTTTTTAATTATAATCATTACATACAAGGAGCAACTCATTTAGTTTAATTCATGATGCGGGAGTCACGTTCACATGGATATATGGCTTCACTGTCCTCCTAACATTTCAGGAGGACATTCAATAGGAACTTATTAGCTAGTTTATATCTGGTGACCATTGGATAACTACATTTTTTGGTGATATATTGTGCTCAAAGACTGATTACTTCACTTCAGGGCATTGTGGAGATCCCATACATTCTGGTGCAAACAATAATTTATGCTATCATTACATACTTCATGATCAACTTCGAGAGGACAGCTGGTATGATTTTTATTTTCTTTCTACGATTTTTGTTTCCTTTATTGGTTCTCAGTTTAATTACTATAGACCATCCTAGTGAGCTTTACATTTAAGTGCTCATTATGATGATCACAGTATTTCTAAATTAGAAACTGCATCAATCATGCCTTTGTAGGACACATTTCACTCCTATAGTCTAGTGGACTTGCAAAGCAAAAATTCTTTTCCTTCTCCCGAATCCTTTGATGTATTTATGATAGAGTCCCTGACAATATTTCAGTGATTGATCTTCTTGATTGTCTAAATTTATACAAAATGGATAAGCATCTGAGGATCACCATCATATACAACTGATGCTGTTCATTTGATTGCAGGCAAATTTTTTCTGTATCTCCTATTTATGTTTCTGACATTCACGTACTTCACCTTTTATGGAATGATGGTTGTTGGTCTTACTCCCACTCAACACTTGGCTGCAGTCGTTTCCTCTGCATTTTACTCCCTATGGAATCTCCTCTCAGGCTTCCTTGTCCCTAAACCAGTTAAGTATATATGATATTCCACAATCACAATTCAATGTCCTTTTTTTTTTCCATACACATGCATGCCAGAAATTCGCTATAATCAGCCCCTAACCTCACACTTTGTGTGTAAAACTTATGCCATTGGGACAAAGGCCACTCAGCTGATTAATCACAATTCAACATTAACACCGTGGATCTTAACATTGGTTGATAATTAATATTTTGATTCAGAGTATCCCTGGATGGTGGATATGGTTCTACTATATCTGTCCAATTCAATGGACTTTGCGCGGCATAATAACCTCCCAGCTAGGTGATGTAGATACAAGAATCGTAGGACCTGGATTTGAGGGTAGTGTGAAGGAGTATATCAAAGTCCGTTTTGGTTATGAGGATGGAATGATTGGAGTTACAGTTGCTGTGCTTATTGGATTTAGCCTTCTCTTCTTTGGTGTTTTCGCTGTCTCCATCAAAATTCTCAACTTCCAGAAAAGATGAAGGGAGCAGCACAGTATTTACTTTTCAAGTGTCAATATCTAATATAGTGGATGAACTTGATTGATGTTCTTGTTGTGTTAATGAACAAGGGATTGTAGCAGCAGCAGATGTTTATATGTCTGCATTGAGTTTGTTGTGTGGTGCACTTCAATAGCGTAATTATTTTTAGCCAGCCAAACCAAAGGCAACTGCCTCTTTGGCTACAATGACACCCAATTTGATTTGAGAATCTGATTCTGTGATTGTTTGGCTTTTAAACTTTGTGATCCTGCGACATCCACAGCATAAGAACCAAATTGCTGACTAAACGCATTAAAATTAAATAAAGTTGAAATGTACCTCGCATGTTCTTTACCTCTTGCAGAAAATCAGCAATGCTCTGAGATATCCCAATGACTCAAAAAACTCAAAGAACTTCTTCACGAGGCCCTTGATATACAAGATATCCTTCAGAAAGTAATATATCATATCATCAAAGAGATCAAAACTCTCCGGAGCAGGCTGAAGAAGAGCCATTAGAGCTTTGACATGAGGTAAATAAGTCTACTTTTCTTCTCATTTTCTTCACTTATATGATGAACTGAGAAATGAGATATATATCAAATACAGGTTGAAAGACAGGGACTTGAGAAATTAAAGGATGGGGTGATAATGCTGAAAGAGTTGAGGAGACAGTGCACTCCACTGTCGGAAATATCTATCCTTACCTTTTGATGGCTCTACTTCACCCTGCTCCACAAAGTTTTGATCTTTTTGGTGATTGTTAGTGTCACGAATCAGAAAAATGAATAAATTGTAGTATTTATATATAGTCTTGGACAATCTTTACCTCTTGAATTAGTTTTTGGGGTCGAGTTAAGCTCAAGGTTTATTCTTCAACATGGTATTAGAGCTACCAATTCCCAATATTGAATTTATTCAGTGTTGTTAGGCACCCATTTCATATAATTTCACGCTCCAAATGTTCATTTCTGAACGTGCACGAGGCGTGTTAGTATCCCACATCAGAAAAATAAATAAGTTGTGGTCTCTATATATTGTGTTAGGCAATCCTTATCTCTTTAGCTAATTTTTGGGGTTGACTTAGACCCAAAATTTATTTTTTAATAGTGATCTAATATATTACTCACTGAAGGATGTATTGTATACCACCAACCATCATGGCCTCGTGCCCAAGTTCTTGAGTTTTTTGAGTCGTTGGGTGTTGTATTTACTCGGGAAAGAAGGGTAATTAGTGTGCTGTAGGGTTACAGTATTTATACAAGCAGAACGGAATAAAAGCCTGTAACAAGTGAAGCAACTAATTTGACAACTAATTAATTCCGATTCGTTAGGGTTAACTAAAAATTAACTAACTGTTAAAAGACAAACTATTTCTTAACTACTTCTAGCATGATCATAACATAGGCCAATCTCTTTGATGAGAACATAATTTTTACTAGTGGGAGAAGAAACATAGGAGTGAAACAAATGAATTATTATTTTTTGACACAAATAATCGAGTCACAATTTCTATTTTTCAATATTTAATCATTTTAGCTCAAGACATTGCGCTAACATAATTCTATCATAATTGTTCAAAATAAATTATTAATAAGCACTTCTTCAAAGTTGACCACCAAAACAAGAAGAGTAAAAATAGGGTGCCAGCACAAGGCATTAGGCATAAATTACATTACTAGTTGTTATCACTCTGTCCACAAAAATGTGAACAAGGAAAAGCATTTTAAAGTCACAATTAAGCATTTAATTCCATTCATATTTGTACACATTGATCTAGACATCTTTTGACTGGGCCAAGCTCAACCAAATGGTGCACCTCAACCCAAGCACTTAATATTCCACACTTAGAAAACTCCATGTCCATGTCTTCAAAGCCAGACATGACAAGCTTCCATTTTTAGTAAGATTTCGGCCAGAATCATACAACTGCTATAACACATTTCTCCATTACACTACAGAATAATATCATACACAGAGATGTATTATGGAATAAATTTCTCAGCCCTCATAACATCAATCCAATAAATTATCGAATCCAGAACTTGATATTTGGTTTTGAATCCCATCAAATCGGCTTTTTTCCGACTCCCCAGCATCTTTATAGGGCATCGGAAAAGATTATCCAAGAATTCCCAATTAGCCAATTCCCCCATCTCAGTCTGCACCAGCCCCTCTTTGGCTACTATTTCCTTCCAAACTTGTCCCTTATCAGCCATGGCTGAGGAAAACATGAAATGCCCTGAAAAAGTACAATTTTGAACCGCAAACTTAACGCCAATATCTGGCCAAATTTCCTTCCATGTATAACTTTCACCGTTTATCACGTTGAAAGCTTGGCCCTGCATGGTCTGATGAGGAGTAGCATTAGTACTAGTAGCAGCCCAAATGTGCTGCTCGGCCACCAGGCGGGCATCAGAGGAGTCGATGCACATTTCTTCCCAGCATTGTTTGGTCCCTCCAAACACAAAGGGGATATTCAAATAATTACAAATAGTTCCATAAACACATATACTACCAATGAAATTGTACAAGGTTCTTTGAGAACAACCCATGATCAGTCCCGGCCGTTGGATGGACCAAGCCACTTTATAACTTGGCAATCTCTCTTGCAGCAAGTCTTCAAGGGCATAATAGAAGTTATTCCCCATAGCCACCCTAGGGAATTGCTCATCATAATAGCCAACTTCTTCTTCTTGGCCCAAAATGCCTAATTTCAATGAGACATAATGCTTAGTCCCCGTTTGGAGGGAAAAGTGCCTTAGTGCCTTAGCCCTTGGGAGGATGGCATTCAGGGCATTAGCCATCATGTCTTTATTCTGCTGGCAACACTCAGAGCTGTCCAATGGAAACTGGCTAGCCCAAGTCACCCAAAATATGTGGGTTGCATCCTCCAACACAGAGAGCTTTTCTTGTGTTTCCAAAGGGTTGAGAAGATCACACGAAATGAAACGGTTGCCGGGGTGGCATTCGACTGCCGGAGAACAGTTCTCCGGCCGACGAGCTATGCCGTAAACCTTCCAATTATGCGTTGAGAGCAGCATTCTTGCTAGCTCCCTGCCCACCAGGCCACTCACTCCAAAGATGACTGCTACAAGTCTATATTTTGAGTCTTCCACAACCATTTTTCTTGATTCTCTTTTGCTAACTTGCATCAATACTATCTCAAGTTTATAGTGCTTATATCTATGGGAAGAAGCATTATTAAAATAACACGCCACAATCAATCTCCTTATTTATAGGAAAAAATTGTGGCTTTCTCCTTAAGCAATTTATTTGACTCATAGCTAGGCATAGGTATATAGGAGGAAATTATATAAATCTTTCAATAATATACAAGAAATATTAGGTTATTTTCTTTTGACTGAGTTCTTTTTTTCTTTAAACTCATACATATACATATTAAGAGTTTGTTAAAATTTAAATGTTCAATTTCATAGTCTACGTGCAAAACTTACATCACTGGGCTAAATACCTCTTAATTTAATTTATTATTATAAATTTATTTATATATATATATAACTATTTAAGGTTTGAATGAGTAATTAATGTGCATATAAGTTAAATCAAGTTGGCGATTGGTGTGCAACTACTTGCGGCGTCAAAGGGTCGATAGAGCGGCTCATGGGCAGGCACATTGGGGGGCACCAGCCGTCTTCTTGTTGGCATTTCAGTTGGAAGAAATTCTACACGAATTTTTTTATGCCATTGAATTACTACATACTTTTATGTCAATGCATTTGCTTGGATATAAATATATACCATGTGGCCCACGATGAGGATATAAAGACAGCCTGACCATCGCGTTAGCTGACTAAACAATTAATTAGTATTAATTTAATCATCAATTAGGCCTTTAATATTACTATGCTAGCTAGCTTAAAGGACTCAAGCCCATTCAATTTGGGAATTTTTTACATACGTGCGTTAAAAATTCATTATATTTTAATTTTTTATTTCACATGTTATGTGTAAGACTAACGTGATGACTTGTAGTATAATTCTATCATAGTGTTTGGATTAAATAAAGAATTTGGACAAGAAAGCATGAGAATTTTTTTTATCTGTTTTGACACTATTTAAGTTGTATACGAACAATAGTAAAGAGTTTATATATATTACACGAAAAGAAATACCTTGAGGATATCAGCAAGGTAGCGTGCATAAGGAATCCTTATCTATGGGTTGGGTAAATGAACTCACGTAGCAGTTCGCTGTTCTTCTAGGGAAGGCCCTTCATCTTACCAGGGAACCAGCCGTGCTTTTGCATCTTTATGGAGCCCCTTAACTAATTAATACAATCTAATAGAGCTCCCGGACCATATACTATATCTAACATCCCGTCCGATGAACTCTGCCTTCTGTCTTCCTAATACTACATGACTACCAAAAATTCTATGTCTGCTACGAAAAAAAGTATGGCGAAATTAATTTTGTAACCATGGCTACAAATTGTAACTATAAATTGTTGTAACAAGTATAATAATTTTAAAAAACAAGCAACAAAAATTATTAAATATCAATTTGTAGTGTTGTTCAATGGAAGCAACAGGATTAGTCATGTATTATCCTTAGAAAAATTAATGTATATGAAGAAAAAAGAATAATAATCAATTAGGGATTGTTCATAATAAGATTAGCAATGAGAGTATCTACTTTAAATTTGACTAGACTAATTTTGCAGCTAAAGCTACAAATTTTAGTATTAAATACGGATGATGCCCTAATTTTTCACAGTGTTATACAATATTATAACAAATTGGTATAGTGATTAACATTTTATTTTTAAAAAATACATTTAGTAAGGTTTTAGCTTTAAAAGTACAGGTAGTTAAAGGTAAACTTAGTTACAGTAAACTCCCCTAGGTTTGTTTGAAATACAAATACATGTCTAATTATGTATGTTTCAAATACAAGCACATCCCGAGTGGTAGCATGCCAAATTTTATTAACATTTCTTGATGTTTAGTCTTCATTATTTTGCAATTTCTCCCTTTTATTATTCAGCCACTAATGGTGGCAATATTGTTGTTTGGACGTAATTTTACTGTCGATTCTCTATTTTAATTTATATTTTAATTTTATATATGTTGGATATATTTAATTTACAATTAATTAATTTACAATATATATATATATATATATTACTGATATGGGATAGCCCAAGAGGCCCAAGAGGCCCCTTTTTTACAAATTAGACAGCTCACAAA
>JACGDI010005432.1:1316492-1334533 GCA_014898725.1 Jacaranda copaia
ATGTTAAAATAATAATAAAATATATATTATGTATATAATATATATTAAAAAATGTGTAGTTTAGACGGAAAATGAGGAAAAATATATCCAAATATTTTCTATATAAAAATAAAAAAATAAAATACATATAAGTTTGATGGTACATTGTTGTGGAAAACATAACCAAACATTCTCTATATAAAAATTAAAAAATAAAATACTTATAAACTTGATGGGACTCAAAACACAATACTTGGAGTAGAGATGCAAATGAATCAAGTTGGGCCGAGCTGAATTTTGCCTATTTTTTCAAGTTCGAACTCGAGCTTGAGCTCAAATCAAACGTTTCAAGCTTGACAAGTTCAAGAAATTGAGGCTAGAGTTTGGCTTGAGTTCAAACTCGAAAAGTTAAATTATTTTATAAAAAATTTTAAAATTAATATATTTTATTACATTTTTCTATAAAATTAAGTTATAAGCTCAAGTTCAGCTCAAGTTTAAGTTTGAAAAGTTAAATAATTTTATAAAAAAAAATTAAAATTAATATATATTATTTTTTTATATATAAATATTTTTTTAAATAAAAAATATAAACTCACAAGTTTACGAATAAAAATTATTTAGCACGAGCTCAACTCAAAACTAACGTGAGATTGAATACTTTTCAAATTAACTCATAAGATTTGCAAGGTAACTGGATTCGTTTGCATTCCCGAGTTGGTTTACTATTCAAAGTCCAAAACAAATTCAAATTCAATAAGTTTTCAATAAAGCAAAATTAAAGATGGAAAACGGAATCAAGAATCGCTTTCCAGAGGTTCGCGGATTATTGCATTGACGGCTCCGCTCCTTCCCTTTCCCACCGTAAAGCACATATTCCCATTCCCCCACCACCAGTCGACCACCCTTTTCCGCCCATTTGCAATATATTCTTCTACGTGTAGCCACCGATCGCCAACCATTTTTGTCTGCGACCCAGGTTGCATTTTAATGGCGTTTCACCAGATCCCACTTCATTAACGAGTCCATTTCACCAAAAAGATGATAGAAAATCGAGAGCCCACGTCGTGCCTGGTTGTCGGCAATTACTGCCATGACGTTTTGATGAAGGACGATGTCGTGTTAGCCGAATCTCTCGGCGGCGCCTCCTCCTTCATCTCCGTCGTACTGGACGGTGTTTCTATTCCCTCCACTTTCATATCTAAAGTGGGTTCTGATTTTTGCTATTCAGTCACCCACCCACCCTTCGTTTCTCCATCTTCCAAAACAACCCTCTTCCACGCCCATTTCTCGTCTCAAGTCCAGCGCCATGACCGTGTCCTCAAACGCGTCCACGCCTGCGATCCCATCACCCCCTCCGATCTCCCCCACTCGCGGCGTTTCGATTTTGGCTTGGCGGTTGGCGTCGCCGGAGAAATCTTGCCCGAGACGCTGGAGAAAATGCTCGACATTTGTGAGACGGTTTTCGTTGATGTTCAGGCACTAATTCGAGTCTTCGATCCTCCTGACGGAACAGTTAGGCTCGTTCACTTGAGAGAATCCGGGTTCTATCATTTGCTTCCAAGAATTGGATTTCTGAAAGCCTCGTCGGATGAGGCGCTGTACATTGATGTGGAGGACGCGAAGAAGGAGTGTTGCGTAGTGGTGACGAATGGAAAGGATGGGTGCAGGGTTTATTATAGGAATGTGGAGCAGCAGATTGCTCCCTTTCCGACCGTCCAGGTGGATCCCACCGGCGCTGGGGATAGTTTTCTGGGAGGCTTTGTTGTCGGGCTTGCGCGGGGGCTGGCAGTGCCGGATGCTGCCTTGTTGGGGAACTTTTTCGGGTCACTTACCGTTGAGCAAGTTGGACTTCCCAAGTTTGATTTGAAGTTATTGCAGGTTATTCGTGAAACTAATGCTTTTTTCAATTGCATTTTGGAATTCTTGTTGTTTATACTGTTTTTGGTGTTACTTTTACCCATGCTGGTCTTCAGTCTTTTGCATGTGCTTTCTTTCCTGTTGAAATCAGAATACTGGATTTTAGACGAGTATGCTGACATTCAATTGATATAGCAGGAGGAAAGTGTTTCTATGAGTGGAGTTCAGAATTGTTAATTGACAAGATGATGATGATTTTATAGTCGGTGCTTAAATAATTGTTTGATAAATTACTTATGTAGAACTGAACTTGTTCTTGCATAATTATGTTGGAAATTTTGTCACATCTGTCTAGTTTTCTCTAGGCTTTTTATTTTGCCTGTGCATACTTTTCATGGTTTATATGAAATTTGGATATTCTGCCTAGCACAAGGCAGCATGTAGATCAGGCGATATACTGTTTGTGCAATCATTATAAGTTATTGTGCACTTTGGCTTTTACCATTACATGCTGAGTGGTCGCCTTGGCTCCTTGAAGTAGATGGATATGTAAAAGAACCAGATGTGAATCTCTACAAACTTTCTTTTACGGTCAGATACTGATATTGGTACTGGGATTTTGAATAGTCCCAGCTTCAGCAAATCACGGATTAAAACAAAGTTTGAATAACTTAAACACAGAATTCTCACGAGTTTACTCAAAACCTCTTAATACTAATTATTCCTGCTAATTATTGTTCATATCATTTAGAATAAATGGTAAAGAATTTCTTTTCATGTGAATAGACATGATCTCTTATTCACTCTGTTATGTAGGAGCTACAAATATTCACTTTGCCGTTAGAAAATTTTGAAATATCATTTTAGTACATTTACTGAATTTTGTTGGAACGTCTCAGTGAATCTCATTATAATATCAGGGTGGCCACATAGCTTAAAAAATGGGAAGAATAAGCAAATGATCCCTTGTCTTATCTTCCAAATTCAAACATGTTAAGTACATAAAAATTTACTACCATAATCAGACTATTTGACCTAATAATAGACCTATACGTGATGCATACCAAGAGTGCAGGCTTTTGTTCAGATACAGACAAGCTGATGAGTTTTGGGAAAATTCTTGAGGATATGCAAGAATAAAGGTAAAGAGAAAATTTAATGTTTGTTCTCAACTTGAGGTTAAAAGAGATTTTGTGATACAGAAAATCATGAACCAAAAGTGATGGTCGCTAACATTTAAGACATAAAGGTGTAGATCAATGCTGTTAAGAATGAATGTTTCTATCTGATTAGGCCCTCAGCTTGACTAGGTTTTAATATATGACTAAATAAGGTATATGAGATATGGATATTCACTTGTATCATGTTGAGAGTTTGGGCTGAAATCCCTTGTCATGTTTTTCTTTTTTCCTTGTTTCCTTTTGAGTATAATGGCAGTCATGAATAGTTAAGTTTTAAAGAGATCTTTGTTATACTGGTTGCCTGTAATGCCTCAAAATCCTGAAGATATGTAACAACTTCAGAATTTGGTTTTCTTGCACTTGTGATTATCCATCCGTGTGCTTTTAGTCATGGTATTCTCTTTCTTCATTTTCATGCACACACACACACACACACAGAAATCCGTATATATGGTGCACACCTGGGGGCAGGGGTTTTTAGCCCAGAATATGGTTTTGCTGAGTCATTTACTGATAGAGGAGTTACATTTTAGGTGTTCACTATTGCCAGCTCAAGAACTTGGTTTTTCTTGCTGATACATATACTTTACAATTTCCTTCTAGGCAGTTAAGGAAGAGATGCACAGAAAGAGGTTGCAGTTATTTGGCATCCATGAAGGGCTAAACAACAAACTGGCATTTGTAAAGCCTTTAGATCATGAAGAGTTCCGTATAGCACTTGTTAGAGCCAAAACGTTGCCCGCATTTCCTGTCCAAGAATGCCAAGGGGAGTTGCCTAATTCGCCTAGACTGCTGGAACATCACAACCACCTCCCCTGCAGCGGCCAGCCAAAATTATTCTCGAGCAATGCCTGTGAAGAACCAATTAAGTCAGGTGATGGGATACCTTGATAGAGCTATGCAACATCTCCCCTCCCCCCAACCACCAATGACCAAAAAGAAAAAAGAAAAAAGAAAAAGAAATCCATAAGAATGACAGAGAAAATAAAATCTAGGAAAAAAGCAGAAAAGAGGAGACTTGAAGACGGTTCTATTCTGGTTGGAATGTTGTAGTTTAGTCACTTGTGGTGAACATACATTGTAATATTATCTGAGATAATGAGAAGGCATTTAATTTGTTAGTGGCACAATTTGGGGCAGAAGCAGCATCCCAATGTTTAGCAATAGACTTTAGTTTTTGTCTTGTGTATTTTTATTTTTTTTCCCTTGGTGTTATTATTTTATATATTTGGCTACAGAAAGAGTAAAAAAGATATCCTTGTCATATACCACTTTGGATCCATGACCTTTATAGCTGAATTCAGCTACTTGAAGAGAGAGATTTGTGTTAACCTCTATTGAGGTTTTTAATTTTTACCAGCCATCACCATTCTCCATTGAATCTTGAACTTTATAACTCAAGATTTTTCATCTAATTTTTTCATAAAAATTTAACAAGACACCAATACACATCCTTATATTCTCATAAGAATAAGTTTTAAAAGGAATCAGTTAAAGTTAAAGTCATTTTTTAAGGCTAATTATATTTATATCCCTTCTGAAATAGTAATTATCAGCTATTTTTCTCTTTCCTTCATAGTTACAAAAAAACCTCTTCTCGTACTTGTTTTTGTTAAAACATCTGATCTCTCGCAGAGTCAAAGTTTGTAAGTCAAAAGATTCTTTGTATTATTGATTGAAAATAAATATTAAGGTATACTTTTAAACTTATATTAGTAGTGATCTCTAGCACAAAGAGATTTTATTATATTGACATTAATATTTAGTTTTTTTAATTTTTTTTATAAAGCTTGCATCATGCTACATATGTAAAATTAATAAGATTCATTGCAGAAAAATTAGCCTGATTGAGCATCTAATTATTTATTTATTGTGAGCCTTAGAATATCGACCAATCACATTGTATATGAATTCATGGAAATCCAACCAAATAAATGCCCTTTAAAATTTCCTTTTATCATATAAAGAACCTATAATTGAGCATCAAATTGACTATTGAACAACAATTATTTAAACTGGTTTTATTCGAAGTAAGAACCAAGAGCTTGGAATCATGACTCTTATTCCGTCAAACAGTATGACCCCTACTTTGACAGAGGAATGCGAATGAGCTAAGTCTGCTTGCGAGTTTGACAAATTGAGTCGAAAAGTATTTGAATTCGAGTTAAATAATTTTTATTTGTTGGTATGCAAGTCGGCTCGTGAATTTGTATTTTTTTAAATAATATATATTATAATAATACATTAATTTATTATATAATATAAAATAATTTCACATTTTGAGTTAGAACTTGAGTTCGAGTTCGAGTTTATAATTTGATTATAAGATCGAGTTTAATGAATCAAGTTAAGGTTGAACAAAGGTTCGAGCTAAACTTGAACTTCAATTCCTCTAGCTCATTGAGCATGAAGCTTTAAAAAATTTAAAATTCAATTTATCTTGACTACTCGACTCAGCTCAACTCATTAACATCTTTAATTTGACAAGACACCTTATTCCAAAGGGTAAAATTGGAAATATAAAAAAGAAATTAAGTCTAACATAGTCCACACGTTAGTTTTACTTACGCCTACTTTTCAGGCTCTTTTGGGCTTGGCCACAATCTTTTGGATTCTCTTTTCCGTTAAAGTAGAAAAGAATCAAATATATGAAATATATGAAATTGTCTCCTGTTGGGCATCTGCACTGATCCCAAAATTGTCTAATTAGGGTTTTTATGGTCCACTGTTTTTCGAATTGAAACCCGTGATTTTTGAGCTCATCTGTTTAATCTTTTAAGTTTTCTTTTTGCCCCCCCAAAAGGGGTATTTTTTCCCCTATTTCTTGGATTTTGAGTTATTACCTGATTTTGTTTTTCCGCTGTCAATGAGATTCTAATTAGCTTTCGCCTTGGTGTTGTCGTTATACCTTTAAATTCATATACAAGCTGTGTTGTTATCGATAGGTAAATTCGTGGTTAGTTGTATGCATTTGTAGGTTATATATCTGAAAGATGAAGCAATCAAAGAAGAAGAAGAGACCCAGAGTTTCTAAAAAGGGGAATGCCGAAGATAATGCTGAAATTACTAATGAAAGAGAACAAAGGATTCTGAAAAATTTGTTGGAGGCTTTTGGTTCGGTTTCGGTGGAGGAAGCGGCTTCAGCTTACAGAGATGCCAACGGGGATCCAGATAAGGCTGCAGAAATCCTTACCAAGAGTGCAGCGATGGAGGATCAGAGCACTACATGCTCGAGTTCTAGTGGGAATTATGATGTGGGTTCGAGCTCAAGCTCGAATGCATCGGAGTTGTTTGGTGATGCAAATAATTTCTATGGGTTTATGCAGAAGAGGAAGCCCAAGTTGAAGAAAGTTGTTGCTTCTGCAGGCACTGTGTCGACGGTTTTGGGTAAAGATTATGTGAGCTCTATCCCAAAGAAGGGCTCGGCTAAATTGAAGGGGTTTCATGAGGAGAGTTGGAGCAAGGAGGAAGCTGAACAGTTCTTGTGCTCGATGCTCGGAGATGATTGTGAATTAAGCTTGGCCGTAGTTAGGGATGTATTATGTGAGTTGCTTGTTATTTCATTTTATTATATTCCTTTTCAGTGCATTTGTCTGAACTGCCAATCTTTGATTTCTTTCTGTAGAGGATTTATTATCTATTTATTTATTTTGGTGGGTACATGTGTGGTTTACGGTTTACCTATATTTATTTTCTGATTTAAGATTGTGAACTTTAATTATGGTAAAAACAGTTAGTGCCCAAGTCTTTTAGGTTTCTAGCCTAAGACAGAAGGCTATGAGGGGTAACGAGTACAGTTTTAAGAAGCAGGAACTCTATGTTTCCAAGATCCTTGTATAGCTCAGGGTTGCTCAAAAAGAATAATTTATTAATCAAAGAGCAAAATGGGTGATAGTTTGATTTGAATGAAGATTTGCTTCTGATGGTTAAGTCTTTCAATTGTTATTCAATATATGATATATGATATTTGAACTCTGTTTGGTGGACGGTTTGGGATTGTTTGTGTATTGAAGTCATCTTTACTTTTTACAGGTCAATGCGGATATAATCTAGACAAGGTAAGAGTGCTAATTTCTGTTCTTTCTTTACTTAAAATGTTAACTTGTAAAAACTAAAAGCTCGTTTGGTTTCATTTTCAAACCCCATTTTCACATATTCTACTATTTGAAAATTGAGACACATCACTTTTTGCACATTTTCACCCGACATTATTTTTATTTTCAAAACACATTTTCCAATAACCTATATATCTTCTTTCTATCTCTCTCCACCTACAACTTACTAAACCTAAAATAATCATTACTTTTCCAACAACATATCCAAGTATAAACTCATTTTCAACTAATTTTCTCTAACTACATTTCAAATTTTGAAAATGATGGAAATGAAAAATGAGAATGAAACTATAACAAAATGGTCCTAAATTTTCTGTGGTATGTTGCTAGTTTAAGGATTCTATCTTCCTGCTGCTCCCATTGTATCAAATGACTATTGATGTGATATCTGTTTATCTATGGTTCTCTCCCTTTTCCTCCAGAATGCCCGTCGGTTAAATTGATCGAGGTCTTTATAGAGCAATCTATGTTGCCTTTTTCCTAACTTGTATATCTTCTTTTCTATTCAAACTAACATGTGGATATAGAACATGAATAAAGGTAAAAACTAATCTGAAGGGCCACAAATTTCAGAGCTTTCATTTGCCAAATAATTAATGAAAGAAGAGAGAAAATTTCATTGAATAATAGTAAACAAAGGTCCTGTCTTTAGCCTAAAAGGCGACTGCAACAGTACTTAGTGAATACGATCCGATCAAAAGTACTACTACATTAACATTGCCTGAAACAATATTATAATAGTGAACAATATTCATATATTCAGCCTGCATTGCAAATGTTACCAAGATGCCATCACAGCTATAAAGTTTTTTTTCAATATCATAAATAAAACTTTTGCATGTATACCACCACTCACTGCCTGAGGGTTCAAAGGTCAATGATTAGGAAACCTACAAATCTATCATTGCTTCCAACACAACTGTAATCATGAATCCCATTGTTACAATGCCACAACGCTTTAGAATGATCCCCTACCAGACTACAAAGCTCTATTGCAACAATGTAGTAAAATTCTAAAGCTTAGTTTGACTAACTGGATTTGTTATGATGTACCTCTGCACATATTTTTGTAATTCAACCTCATTGCTTTGCATGATTCTGTACAATTAAGCGCCAAAGGGAGTTGAATTCATACATATTTTTTTATGGTTATGTTAAATATTACTTTTACTTTCACTTGCAAATAGGAATGGCAGTTGCTAAAGACTTATTGCTGTATATTTTTGCTTGAGTGGGCTACGGCTGTTGACTATTGGTTTGTGTGGTGGTGTAGAACTGTAGATGGTTTGATTAACTGAAATTGATGTTGGTAGTGGAGATTTATTTGGTTATAATTCGGGGATGTTGTCTGTTTGCTTTTCAAATTTAGATTTTGTCTTAGCTTTGGTGATCGCTTTTGGATTTAGGAGTTGCAATTATGGTTAATTAATGAGACTGTGGGGGTTTACAACCTCTGGGTGTCTGCACTATCCCAAATTGTATCTTCTGTACCTCACCTTGCCATTTTATATGTTAAAGGAGTATCATAGTTCTTTGAAAACTTTACTATAATGCATAGAAGTTTTGTTTCCCTTTCTCGGTCCCTTCCCTCCCTCAATTCCATGAGATTATTATAGCATGTATACCAACTGCTGAGTTTTCCTTCTAGAGATGTTGGTATAGAGAGAAGATCTAAGTTCCAAAGTTTTCATATATTAGGTTTTGATTCATTTTCCTTCTCCAGGCTTTAGATGCATTGCTTGAATCATCAACTCCAACGAAACAGCAGGGCAGTGGATATTATGAGTCTACTAGCAGCAAAGATGCTCAGCATCCTCTTGAATCAAATAACAGTGTATGCTACACTTAATTGTCTTATATCTCTGCTGTTTTTGATGGAATTTTCTTAAATCATTCGTTTGCAGTTGTTTTTAAGTTGCTTGTACGCTACTTACTGATCTAGTGTTCATGCTCATATATCTGCTTGTGAGGAGCATAACGAGCAAAAGATATGGATGGTAACCTTTACATTGTTAAGAAAGATCTGGCTGGAAATCCAATGGAAAATATTATCACCTGACACTTTTCAATAATCACGAATTCTTTTATTGGAACATCAGATACATCCCTGGCATCATGTACTTTTGAGTTACATTAGGAGACATTGTATTTCTTTAGTGTTCTAGGTTGTAAAAAGCTTGTGTTGTTTGATGTTCAATGTCATTTGGCTTCTCATTAACTTGATTTGAGTATCCGTTTTGATGTTTTGCCTTGGTAAAGTTCATTATTAACTGAAATTCACAATTTTCTTCATGTCATACTCTGGGAATACCTTATAACATGATTGTACACTTCATTCCTCCATATACCAGAGGGTGAGGAAAAAGTCTTTTCAAGTTGAAATTCTAAGAATTTGTTCTGGTCTTTGGAATCCCAAATCCTATTCCTTTATACTTTCATCTTCTGCTGGTCATGCCAATTATCTGTAAAACTTGATACAAATGTATTGCTTAGATTATATTCACCTTCATTGCAAGTCCCAATCTTTCAGTTTCTTATTCTTCCGCATTCCTACAAATGCCACCCAGAGGTTTGCTTTGTGTGGATTCTCTCTAAATATGTTAAGAATTATGCTATATTAGTCAGGAGTTGGAAGTGGGTGAAGTGATAGAAGGGTGCAGATCATTTGGTCCCTATTACCTCATGTGGATGGTCTTGAGAGAGAAAAAGTATGACATTTGAAAAGGGTGGAGGGCCCTTTTGGAAAATTCAGACCCTCTCAAATATTCTTTATTTTGATCATTGGGTAGATTCTCTGGCAGTTCTTTGTTGGTATGGTTAAGATTTGTCACTTGATATAATCCTCGTTTTCATATTAAACACAAATTGGATTAATGAAAGAAGTGTTGAAGCATTGTGCATATCTGGATTTCTCCCACCCAACCATCTCCATTTTGCATTTTCTTGATGAACTTTTATTGTTCTGATACTTAGTTCTTGACATGTAGCAGTTTCTGAATTCATTTGTGTGATTGGTGTGCCAAAATAGGAACTGCTGATCCTACACCTTAATGTTCTAATGGCATGTATCAGTATCTTAGCACTTCATCAATCTTTTCTATTTTTCTTATTTTGGCGTCAAGGAACATTTGGATAAATGCCTATGACAATGGAGTTATTTCAAGATAACATCTCATACTCTATTATAATGGATGGCTGAAACTTGTTTCCACAATTCATAAGATTTTACTTGGTTTAATGTTATTTTGCAGCTAATTGATAGGACATCTGATCCAACTTCTTGTTCATCTAATATTGAACTTCAAAACAATATGTGGTTTGCAGGAAATCCTTACAGGTAACATAGTTTCCCTTGTTGACAATTCATATCTTGTTCTTTTCCGGGGCGAATGCCTTTACCTTTTCTACAGTGAGGGTGTCTTTGATAGGAGGGGCTGTTTTTGTTTAGTAGGACGGGACATGTAGGGAAAGGGGAAGAGGAGAGAGGGGTGGGGCAATCCTTCCTTGTATACGACTTCCATTCTTTTTTGATATGGAGATGTTGGAGGAGAAATTCAATTTCTTTTCTTGAATGAAAAGTCCCTTTATTTACTTGGTTTTTTGGCTCTTATGTGGGTACCAAGTGTAGAATAAGCGGGTTACTGAAAATTTTGAACATTATTAGCTTTTTCTTTTTGTTGGGTTATGAAACAAATGTTTCTCTTCTTGCCAGGTGGTGGTCATGCAATTATTACACGACCAATGGGCCAACTTACTAGGAAACAAAGAATTCGTTTGAATAAAATTCTCTATACTTTATAGGAGCTAGTACCTTCTGGGGGAATAAAGAACACTGTTGTGTCAAAGACAAATTGAAAAGAATTATAACTTGTGAGAAAGAATCCAAGCATGATATTATTATGATTTTGAGAGAAGCAGAAGTTGTTTAACCCCAGAACTGTTGTGGTCACATTTACAAGTTTCTCTATGCTGGAATATATCTCCTCACCCTAGGATGCTACAGCATTCAAGTATGGCCAAGAAGCTTAACTAGAATTGCCATTTTATTGCTTCAGGAATCTTTCAAACATTTCCGAATCCAGTGTATCTCACCATGTAGATACAAGAAACTTGGAGTCCGAACTTCCTCAGAAGGTGTTGGAATCCTTGTTTCAAATGCCCACTACCAAGACTGATGTACATGAACCTAACAGCATGAATTGGAGAAACATAGTTAAGAAAATGACATCCCTCGGTCAGAGATTTGAACCTGGTGATGATGAACGAGGACAACTTATCCATGGTATTTAAAATAGTACTACATATGTTTTCTGGGACAGTTTTGCTCTTAAAGAACCTTGGTTGTGCTGATTCTTATGTTGACACATTAAATTTTGTTGTCTTGTTGCATTGATCTGACCTTTTCTGCTTCTATCTTGGAGGTGTAAGTCAATGACAGGGGCATGACTTGATGCCTGTAATTCTGCATTTTCTGATTGAAATTAAAAGTAAAGTTGTTTGTATTTTCCAAAGGAAATAGAATTTAAGTGTGTTGGGCTAAGGACGTACTCTTACAAAAATGGAAGTCATGTCCTTCCTTTCTACAACGCCAATCTATAAAACTTGTGCTGTATGTGCTATGCTATTGTATAGAACAATTGCTACTACTTAAAGCTTCTTCCTCTTTTTCAGTGTTGAAATGAATCAATGAAACTGGGAATTTAGTTGTTTAAGCTGTACACAATTATTGTTACCTTGCTTCTATTTTAATTTAAATTAAGTGAGCACCATTGGTAATATTTTCTCCTTGCAGGGCTTTTCTTGTGTTTATCTTTTTATTCAACCCCAATTTGCTTGGGTAATTCATGTGTCATATCTAGCTCAATTTTCATTTATCTTCTCTCAACTTGTAGCTAAAGGAGATGAATATCAGGTGCTGAGAGAAACGGCAAAGCAGCACTGGGATTCAGTGAAATCTTACTATCAGAAGGTTGTCTCTACTCTGTATTAAGTTTAGTTCTAGAGCATATATCAGTACATACTTTTGGTTTTCCATTGGAGATCTTGTAACAGAAGGTGATTTTGATGTAGGCTGCGACAGCATTTCAAAATGGCAAGAAGGAATATGCATCTTATCTTTCTGAGCAGGTATTTTACCTGGAGATGAGTTCTGGAGTTGTGCTATCTTCTACCACATGTTGAGTGATGTTCTTCTATTTTCTTCTTGTATGTATATACCGTTTCTTGTTCTATGGATTCTGAAATATGACCCCGGAGCTGGGGGTGCACACGATTCATCCTTCTATTTAAGATGCAGATAACTTCTTTCATGTTGGTGATGATCAACAGCCTGTGCTGGAACTAACCTATGGCATATTTTTTCCTCCACATTCCTTGCAGAAATGCCTTTAAACAACACTCTGTCTCCTAAAAATTATGGATTTATGTCTCCTAAAAATTATGGATTTATGGGACATTCTTCCCAAACCCTTGTGAATTAATCACATACACTAATACACAACTCCCCCCAACCCCATGAGCATATGGGTAACATCTCTTGTTAACCATGGCTGTGGCAGCTTCATCCCCCACCACTTTTTGCAGATGATGAAGACTCGAGAAAAAGTAAATAGTGGGAAATTCGGGAACCATTTTCAGCTCAGAAGAAGGCAAAATAGTTCCTCAGAGTTCATTATGTTAATGTTAACGTATTTTAATCTACGGCTACCAGGCAAAAATACATTTATTTTATAATGCATGCCATTGGTTAAATTATTTGTTACAAATTTTCTATCCTTTATGTGCAGAACACAGAACGAATATATTTGGTTAAACCTTACATGGCATAGCAATACTAACAATATCCCTCTGAATTACTGCAGGGGAGGTTACAAAGTAAAAGGGCTCGAGAGGCAGATGAAAAGGCTAGCCAAGATATATTTACTGCCAGGTGTGCTGTTGCATATTGAGAACCAAAACATAACTGATCTTGTCAAAGTTTATTGTGTCTCATGCATCTCTTGGACTGCAGAAACAAGGGTATTGAAAACGTGATAACAATTGATTTACATGGACAACACATTAAACAAGCAATGAAGCTTTTGAAGCTCCACCTTCTGTTTGGAGCATACGTGCGATGTAAGAATTGTGCCATTTTCAACTGGATTAACTACCATTTCAGAGTCTGTATGTTGGAAGGATTCAAGCATGTGCTTTTCTTCCTCTTTTTTTAGCTGTGCGGTCATTCAGGGTTATCACTGGATGTGGGAGCCATGGTGTTGGCAAGTCAAAGCTGAAAAACTCGGTAAGATTGAAAACTTAGCTTTCTTTCCACTATCAATTTTACCTCCAGCACTTGTAGATTTTCCCTGGCAGAATACATTGACTTAGCATAAATACATTTCCTCTATTTCTGGATGCGGAAGTTGCTGGAAACACATCTAAAGAACTTCTTTTTAGCAAGCTAGCCCTTTTTCTTTCCAAATTTTTAAATTGTGATATTATTACGATCAAGTGATTAGCCCATATCATTCCTTTTGTATTAGTATCTTAGATCTTCACATAAAACAAGCTTCCGTGGTTACACTAACTATAAATACATTGGATAAGACAATCTCACAGCTTATACTTTCAGAAACGACATGGTAAAAATAATAGTCAATAGTGTTAAATACAAAATAAGGATAAAAATATATACAGTATTTTACTGAGCAACTTTGGCTTGTAATGGAGATAGCTGATTAAGATCTCTGGCTTTTGATGAACTACTTCACTAATATTCTTTTATGCCTGCTTGAATTATTGTCTGGAATCTTTATCTTCATAAGATTAAACTCCCTGAATTTGGATATGCTTGGAGCTTATTTTGTCAGTACGTACCGCCTTACTTTCTGCATGCAGGTCGTTGATCTTCTGCAGAAAGAAGGCATTAACTGGTTTGAAGAGAACCGTGGAACTCTGCTCGTAAGGCTCAACGGACAGACAGATTTCAGCTTCCTAGATTCTGCTAGTGACAGTGATTAACAAAGAGTTGCTAGTTTCTGAGCACTCCTGGAATTAGCACCAACTTTTAACTTAGCCTTCTTCTTTTAGTCTCTTCGGAAGAATTTTATGAAGCATTTCAATTAGCTGAAGATTGTAGTTGTACTAGTGCCAATTCCGGATTGGGTTTGTAATAGCTGGAGGTATAGCAGAGTGTATTATGTATAATTTATGATGAACGGAACATGTTTGCTAACTCTTATAGGACATTGGGTATTATCTAAGTAAGATTGTAAATTGTTGGATTATTTCATAGTTATAATACATAGTGTACATATTCTACTATTTGTAGCCCCACTTGGGTACTGCAATTCGTTATTTTTGCATGGAACGCAATTTTATTTTAAGAAGACGACAATTATGGGTTCTTGATGTTATATAAGAATTGAAATAATTGTAACTACTCCCTCTGGGGTTTGAAAAAAAAATTGTTTATTTTTTCTGAAACTTTCTGTTTCGTCAAAATGTAAAATTTGCACACAATTGTTATCTTGAATTTTTTTTTTGCATATTTAAATGTTTTACGATATAAGTATAATACACGCATATATGCTTGCATGGTAGAAAAATGTTTTTATATATTGAACAATATGTTGGGAGTTATATCATATTTTAAAATTTTTAAATTTTTTTTTTCGTATCGTGTTAGTTTGTTTGCGCCAATGCATCAAGAAATTTAAGTATTTTGCTCAGTAATTAACAAAATCATTGGACATAGGAAAATGTGACTTAACAAGAAAATGAGAAAGAAAGAATTATAGAGAGATTGAAAAGTTAAAATAATAAAGAAGAGGATAGAATAATTACTGCATGATATTTGTAACAACCATACCTCAAATTTTTATGTTATGTTACTATATAGAGTTGATTATCTTGTTAAAGAGACCAAATAGTAACTGTGATAGTGCTTGATTATATTTTTTTGTTTGATTTTATTATGTTTTTATTATATATTTTGGGATCATGAATTATTGGAGGATATGAAAGTTGTTTTTTGGTATATTTATTTATGTTTTGAATGAGACATTTTTTTACTTTAGCAGTCAAATCAATACTTTTTTATTGAGTTTTTTGGATGAAAATGAAATAGAGTAATTTTTTTAATATTAGAATAATAATAAAATATATGTAATATATAACATATGTATGTGATATGGGATAACCCAGTAGGCCCAACATTAAACGAGACATCCCATGAGGCCCAAAAGTAAATCTATTTGGTCGACCGGTATCGACCTCACTTGGTAGGGTCTGCGGTCGACCCGTATCGATCTCAGGACCACTCCAGAAGTTTGAACATTCGAGTCTGGTCGACATGAATCTACCTCAAGACCACTCCGACGTTCACTCAGATCCCACCATGTTTGTTAATTTGACAGGTCGAGTTCCTTTGCATTGATGACATGTGGCAGTCGGTGCAACCGCTGCCAATAACTCTGACAACCCTACCAACAATTTTAACAGAGACGCGCCCCTACTAGCACAGTTTATCCGAAAAAATAGGAGATTTAGCCACCTGGCACAGTACCGTGATTTGGACATGGAATGACTCTCAACCCCTTGGCATGGGAAAAAGTTAGTACACCTGATAGGAGTATTTGGGTAAAATCACACCCACAAAAAGCTATAAATACTTCAGACCCAACCACGCTCAAGGTAATGTCTCATACACTACAAATTTTATATTTTCTATATTCTATTTGATCTCTCTACCTCGACCAGAACTAACTTGAGAGTCGGAGTGCCTTCGCCGGGGGCACCTCGGCTAGTTTAACGTGTGTTGTGGTTGCAGATCTCAAGCCCCAAAGTTATACACCATCCTGAGTATCTACCCTCCTTGGTCGACTCACCAATAACACAACTCTCATTTTCTTTATAAGCAGCTTCAAGCAGCATCAGTATGTATATATAGGAGAATGTGCATTTTAGAGAAAAATAGATATATATTTGATTATGTTCCTCCAAAACAATATTATTATGGGGAAACATAACCTAACAAAGCCTATAAATTTTATTTAATAGTGATTTAGGCAAAAACAATTACACCAAAGATCGATTCATTTATAATGTTCACAGGGGCACATAAACAAATACACTGATTTAGGTTTAGAAGCTTGGGTTATGTTTGGTTGTAAATTAGAGTATTTTGTCAAAATATGTTGGCAAAATGATTTTTGAAAAGTGGGGTTGGAAAATATAATAATTGTTTGTTTGTATTTTGAGTAGTAAGTGGAGAATACTCAGGGAAAAATTTGTTAGTTTGATTGTGTTTTGAAATAAGACAAGATATTATATTAATAATATTTTTTGTTGGGTTAGTATAGTGAAATTGATATTTAAAATTATTTATGTATGTATATATATACACATTGGATAGGCAGGACAAAAAATGATAGGGCTAGACATTGGGAAATGAGTGGACAAGAAATTGGGAGAATATTTTGAGCCTTCTTGGGTATGTTTTGGAAGTGGGGTGGAGAATACGCATAGTTTGTTTCTTTATATTTTAAGAGTTGGAAAATGAATTGATAATTTATAACCAAACATAGCCTTGACATTTGAACGCTGTAGAAATCATAAGTTGTGATTGGATGGTGCTATTTGTAGTCCCATTTGTAGGTTGGATGTAGTATGATGTAATTAGGGCTTCTTCGTAAATTGTCAAAATATTTTATAATTTTTAAAAATAAATAAATAATTTATCATATTTTTCAATTTTGTTATTCAAAATAAATTTAAAAAAGTCCAAAATACCCTATTAATTCATTTTCTACAAACTTTTCAATATCTAATTCTCTCATTTTTTGTCCCCCCTACTCAATCTATATAAAAACATGCATAAATGATTTTAAAATATCAATTTCACTATGCCAATCCATCAAAAAAATTATTAATGTGACATCTTGTCTCTTTTCTAAACACGAACAAATAAATAATTTTCTCTAAATTTATTTTTCACTTACCACATAAAATTCAAATTAGGGGTGTAAACTAGTTGAACCCGAGCCCCAATCTAGTAGATTCAAACTCGACTCGTTTATTAATTCGCTAACTCAAACTCGAGCCGAGCTTGGTCGAGCCTAAAAAATCAAGCTCAAACTCGACTCATTGGAATAGGCAAATACTTGGTGAGTCTTATCAAACTTGACTCAATAAAACTCATTATAGAGAAGTAGAAAAACTCGATTCATTAAGCTCGGATAAGCTTGAACTCAAATTCGTATATGTTTGAATTAACTAGAGATCATTTAGATTTAAAACAAAATCTATAATTATAATTTTTTAAATAATTTTGTTTTATGTTTTTCTAAAAAATAAAAATCTGAATTATTATTATTATTGTTGTAGTTATTTTCTTATTTTTATAGATTTTATTATATTGGTTTAGATTATAATTATATATATGTATGTATATATATAATAAAAAGACTTGTTTAGGCTCGTGAACTTTTCGAGCCAAATATTATTGAGCTCAACTCGGCTCATTTGACTGACGAGCTCGAGCTCGGGCTTGAAAAAATCGAATCGAATACAAACTTTTATCATACCGAGTTTGAATTGTTCGCGAATCATTTTATCTCATTTACACCCCTAATACAAACTAACAATCATCATATTTTCCAATTCCACTTTCTAAAAATAATTTTACCAAAATATATTGACAAAAATGCTCTAATTTATAAACAAACAAACCTTCAAGTCATTTTCTAAAAGACCCTTTCCAAATGAATTTTTAAATATTTATAGAAGTTAGTTTTGTACCGACTTTTCACATCATGCCTTCTGAAGTAAATGAGATGTTGCCATATGTATTTGATCAACAACTAACAAATCAAGTCGGTTTTGTGGGTCAGATATTGGTCGGTTTCATGACCCGCTAGAAAGA
>JACGDI010005432.1:1334633-1382623 GCA_014898725.1 Jacaranda copaia
ATATTTTTGTTTTTCATTTTATAAATAACCGCCAACGCTGTTCGCCGCCTATTTCAACGGATCCATTCAGTTTTCTAATTTTTCCCAACATACAATGGAAACAGAAGAAAGTTGAAAATCTAATTCCTTTGATCCTCCTCTGCCATGGACGACACCTCCCAAACCTTGACCACAGTGAATCACAGCTTCAACGGCGATATCGACGGTGAGGATGCAGCAGAAGAAGACGAGGATGAGTTCTGCGACGTGGAGGCATGGGAAACCCTTAGCAAGAGCTTCAAGGAGGTCCAGTCGGTGCTAGATCACAACCATCGCCTAATCCAACAGGTGAACGATAATCACCGCTCTAAAATCCCCGATAATTTGGCCAAGAATGTCGACTTGATTCGTGAGATCAATGCGAATATCTCCAAAGTCATCGGCCTTTACTCCAACCTCTCTGCGAATTTCTCCAGCATCGTTCAGCAGCGGCGCGCAGTTGCAGATAAAGCCGTGAATAATGTCCAATCTTGAAGTAATCATCTAGTAATTTCAATCCACTTGTTGATTTCAGCTTTGGTGTCTCTGAATAAGCTTTGAGTTTTAGAGTTGTTGATTGTGGTGTCAGTGAGTCATATATTATGAATATTCGCATGGTGTTTCAGTAAAATTACTGCTTGAGTCTATGGAGGCCGTGGAGGTGTGGTATACCATGATGCTTATGGGTCTGCTTTTGTTTATTTTCTTGTTTGCGTTTTTATAGAGGATTGATGATTGATTGATGACCTGTGGGACTTCTTAGTAGCTACATTTATTGAATGCTGCCTCCAGAAAGATTGAGGTAATTTTTTGCTTTATTTAGCTTCATCTTGCTTTAGGTTCCTTTTGGTAAATAATATGCTGGGGGCGGCACATTCTTTGACATTAAGTTTCAACTTTGAATTTTTGGTTGAAAAAACACCGATGGAAATATTTTCTTCATTTAGTTTTGAAGAAAAATATGAGGGAAATGATTGAATGAACGCAGTTTTGGGAGAGATAGTTATTAAGCTATAAATTTATATAAATTTTTAATCTACAAGACTCAAAACAAATTTGAAAAGTTTTTATGATTTATGCTTATTTTCTCCTAATTGAAAATGTGGAAGGATTTGACTGATTATGCCTTTTGTTTTAATGTTTCTTCACTAAATCTTAGATTCAATTGGAGTTCATAGGTAAGAAGTCACATTCATTTGAGTATTTCTCTTTAATAGCGTAGAGTACTATTGCTCAATTTGATCTATCTTCACCATGCTAAGTTCATATTTATCTGCATTTCATTCAAAAGAGGGATTTGGAGAAGGAAAATAGGGTAAGGGCCAGGAGCTAGTTTGAGCAATCATGGGGCCTTACAACTTCAAGGGGCATTTGACTCTGAGATGGAATGATTGATAGAATCGATATTCTCATAGTAGACGAGGTGGCTAGCCTGTCTTTCACACCTACACATGTGGCTGAATATAGTTGTAAGTCAACATATCCTGGACAAATCCATCCTATATCCCTTACTTGCCTGCTTGATCCCTTATCTTATTTATTGTTTTCCTTAGCTACAGTAAATTTGCCTGCTTCCACCCATTGCTAGGCGGATTTTTCTTGAGGGGATTGGGGGGATTTGGTTTCAATGGACATGGCACAACATTTTTTATGCCCCTTTTTCTTATGGTATGAGACGTATCTTAGATTTTTCCTTGAATAAGTTTTGCCTAATTGTGTTGTTTTCAGCTTTCTTTTTGAAAGGATGTAATGAGAAATTGCATTTATATTTGCATGCATGTATGCATATACATACAGATGGCTACCACAGTATATGGATTTAGGTCTGGTGTAACTATGACTTTTGCTAGAGTCTGAGCAGCAGAGAACACTTTGGAGGACAAAATACCTACAAAAAGGTTTCTCTCCCTTTAAGTTAATGGTGCTTCATTTTTATCATTCTTTGAGAATTCGGTGCATAGGAGGAGCTGAAATATTGGGAATTGTGTCTGCCATTTTACATCTTGTGCAGCATCAAGGAAGCCAATTCTGATGATATATAACAAGAATGATGTAGTAAATATGCCAGATGCCTTGCTATCTTTGATTCTGACTACTCTTGATCTGAACATGGATTGTGTTTACCATACTACAGGTTTAGTGGTATGCTTGTGTGTGTCGTAGGAGGGTGCTAATATCAATTTGCTCTACACGTTCATTCACTCTATGTTGTTTCATACATTCGGAAAGATCTTCCACTGACTCCTGTCTGATTTGACACTTAATGTTTTGTAACAAATTACAGTCAAAAGCAGGTGAGCTTCTTTTCTCATCTTTTGAAATATCCAATTTAGTTTCTCATTCATATATATATATACTGGAGTTGGTTCTCATAGAATTAGTAGTTGATATTCATAGAACAATAGAATTCATATGCAGGGCAGCATGGTTCTATGTCAATTATGCGCCTCGTATAATCTCAATTTTATTTCTCAATTTTGTGTCTATGTGATGCTTGTCTCGTAGAAGTTCATGCTGCTTCACTGTTTGATACTCAGTCTTGCATTTTATGTATAGTCCATCTTGCACTTTGAGGTGTTAATGCAAGGAAGTTCAATGCGTTCTCACCTCGCATCTTGCTATGCTTCTGCCCACCAAATTATATATATTTTCAATTACATATCACTGATCTTAGATAACATTCGTTTTTCGCATTAAAGAATTCTATCCATAGTTGATGAAAGTAGTATGTACAGCTTGAAGGGAGAAAATTTCATATCTTTTGAGATCTACCCTACAATATAGGGTAAAAATGTCAAATAAGTGATTTTAAACTTTATGAAAAGAAAACTAATTCTAAAACCCTTTTCATGTCCATGTTACATTGAGGTAATGCACAAGGAAAAATGCTAAATCCGATCTAATTTATTGGCTGTTGCCTTGTATATATCTTGAGGGTAAATTTCATGTCACCATTTGGGTAGTGTCCACTGTCCAAGTTGATATCTGAGCCATTAATTATGTATAGTTCAAGGGCATGTTTGATTCGGTGATTATATAATAGCCTATATTTGAAATGTGGAAAGAATAGGTGAGAGTATAATCATGTTTACATTGTTTGATATCACACATTGCTTCCTCTCACATTAGGCACTACATCAATCTCACCTAAAGTCAAATTTTGTGTTTGATACTATCCATTATCTTTACTTTGACTATAAAGCCCTTGGACTAATATTATGTATTTGGCTCTCTCGTTTTACCCACTTCCCCAAGATCCATTCCCGAACAGATTAAATTGCAGCGAGAAGTCCCATGAAGGCCATGTCGGTGTTGTGCTTCCAAACTGCATTAAGTGGAAAGTATCGTATAAATTTCCAACTTCATAGGCTTCCATAAATAAATAAATAACACATAAATCAGAGACCCAACTTCAGAGGCTTCCAAACCGCATTTGGTGGAGAGTATCGCATTTGGAGCCACTCAAATACACAGTTTAATTAGAGACCCAGTTTATGCCTATTTTAATTAAAAATAAATAAATAAATAACACATAAAAGAAAAAAAAAATCCACCCATTTCGATAGCAGTTCAA
The DNA here is from genome assembly GCA_014898725.1 of Jacaranda copaia. Classification (NCBI taxonomy): domain Eukaryota; kingdom Viridiplantae; phylum Streptophyta; class Magnoliopsida; order Lamiales; family Bignoniaceae; genus Jacaranda; species Jacaranda copaia. Next base: position 1,338,226 of record JACGDI010005432.1, read on the forward strand.
ATGATGTAGAACTTCCAGTGCTCCGTCCCTCCCATGGTCGACAACAAGTTCAAACTCCAACCAAAAACTAGTACAAAGAGGAAACAAAAAATAAGTCTGCGGAAATCTTAGTTGCCCAACAGTGAAAGGGAAAGATTTTTGCAAAAATTAAATCAAAAGGCATGAAATAAAATGGTGCTAGGAGCTCGCCCCTTAAGTCAGGTCTTTCTTCGCTGCTGCATTGCTGCTATAGATATTTCCTAGAGTAGTCATTGTGGGTCACCTACCTGTGCGCTAGGGCTCGAACGTGAAAGTTCACAAGAAAGAAAAGGGATTCCAGAAACTACAGAAGTTGGTTTGTGGGTAAAAGCTCTTCACATTATTACGCAAAATAGTATAATGCCCCAAATTACATGAGGACAGTAGCATCTTTTCAGTTGAAAGGCAGGGTGTGCAATTGATGGAGATTGCATAGTAGCAGCCCGAAACTAACTATTGTAATCTCCTCCAATTTAATGAATATTTGCGAGCCGTGAATTGAGTAGTGAATGGCTCGCACAAATAATTATGCAAATCAAACAAGAGATAACATGACATTAGCTCATCTAATAGAGTCTAATGTGGGGTATCAAACGTGCCCCAACAGTTTACAACCCCATCGCAAAAGTGGAAGGCACGAAATGAGCTACCGATGTTGCTAACTAATTAGATATCTTGGATATGAAGGACACAGAAAAAGAAGAAGGGATAGTTATGGCATTTTAGAAGGTTATGTTCGTTTAGGAGATCAAGAATCATTGGCTCGGTCAAGATGGAAACGAGGAGACTTGGGGACGCTAGTTTTTCAACTTTTGAGTTTGAGCGGATTTTAAAATAATTTATTTTTAGTGATCAATCAAGTGAAATTTGTGTGATGAGTCCGAACCGAATTCCTTCGGATCTTTTATTTGCTGTTTATCCTGTAGATTTATAGTCCCAAATTTTCAATTGTAACACTGGAAGGGATTTTTTTGTAAATTCATCCCGTTCAAAATGGATGAACAAATTGAGATGCATTTTTTCAGTGGAGTGATTTATTGCATCATTGTTCGTTAGATTAACTAAATCAAAAACATCACATTAAAGGCTAATCAAGTGCAGCAAATAATATTCTTTAACAAATCAAACTGAAATTAGGTAAAGAATTCATTATTTTAACCAGCAGGTGTGGGATGATATTCCCTGGAACTTTAACACTACTGCAAGCATCAAACAACAGCGCATTCAGATTCAAAAGTCGAATTAGTCTAAGCATACACAAATTAAGTCTAGAAGAAAAAGAAGAAAATTCCACTTTTTGCTACTCGACAAATATTTCAAAATAAATTGAAACCATGGAAAATTCACCGTTTCCATGAAACTGGGCAGTGGAAAATATCATCTGCATTATTGCAGAATGATTATCGCATTGGTGCGGGACTTTTATTAGTACATTTTTATTATTTACTTTTCATTTTTACATTTTATTAGTATCTTATTAATACATTTCTTATTTTCAAATTACCAGAAGTAAGAGACCGGCTAAGAGAAATTATGACGAAAGATATAACATCCAACGCCACATTGTTCAGAAGTCACTGCAAAAACCTTGTCAATATCAAACAGTAGATGGCTGCGACACGACTTCAATATCCAAGCTTACAAATATACTGCAACTTAATGAAAGTTAACACCAACTAATAAGTTTAGGTGTGTATTGTAATATCTAGTAAATAGATATCCTAGTAAATGCAAGCAAGAAAAAAGACAGGGAAAGTTGCTGCAAGTATGCATAGGAGTTATTACAAGGGGAGTTCACCACTGTCTGCAATTACAACTTTGCTTTTTGGTGTTCCGCTTTGCCTACCTTCAGCTTCAATCTTATACACCACATCCATTCCGGAGAGCACCTTTCCAAATACAACATGACGGCCATCCAACCTGTAGATCACCGGGAAATTTGGTCAAGATTTTGGACCAAAGAAAAGAAGTGTGCTAAAGATCAGGAGATGGTTTCAAGTGCAGTATCAAAATCCCAGGGAATTGAATTACTAAGCTCAGAGGGATAGAAAGGAAGTTAGAACTACAGGCAAAAATTTAGACTGGATACAGATTTATTTAGACCGGAACGGAAGACTAAGTACTTACCAGCTTGTTGTCACAGTTGTGATGAAAAACTGGGAACCGTTGGTGTCAGACCCAGCATTTGCCATTGACAAAAGCCCTGAAAAGTACACAGATCAAAGAGGATATCAAAAGAATAACAGCTTAAAGCTATATTCTGGGAGGGGAGCTTTAGAACTCAATTAGCTTGGTCGTATAATTTTCTTTTTTATTTTTCCCTTTCTCCTCCTATTTTATTTTCAATTTCTTCTCCACATAAGGTGGGAGAGAGCATAGATGGTAGTAGTACCAGGGCCAGTGTGTTTGATCTTGAAATTTTCATCAGCAAACTTCTCCCCATAAATTGATTCCCCACCTCTTCCATCACCTAGAGTAAAGTCACCACCTTGAAGCATGAAGCTGGGTATGATTCTGTGGAATGCGCTTCCCTTGTAATGCAGAGGCTTCCCTTGTTTTCCGATACCTTTCTCCCCTGATGCAGAAAACTATTAGTGCCACCCACAATATGAAGTATTCAACATCTCAGTTAACAACAGCTGCCCACAAAGCAGCAATGGCCCTTCAATATGATTTTCACCCAAGAATTATGTTTACATGATGAAGGTTTTGAACAACTTTTTTCAGCCACAAGAGAGCATAACAGATTCAAAAAAATCAATTATCCAACTCAAAAAAAGTCAACTGAGCCTCTAATAGGCATCCAGTTAAGATGTTGGTATGGTGGTTGAATAAGAAACATGAAAAAGGCATTGTACCTGTGCACAGAGCTCTGAAATTTTCTGCAAGAGAAAATAAGTGAAAATAAGTTGTAAACAAGTCATAGCGCCAAGAAGCTCTGTTGGCATGTAATAATCCAATAATGCCATCATACCTGCTGTCTTAGGAACAGTATTTCCAAAGAGACCCATCGTAATGCGCCCTAAAACAAAGGATACATTTTCATATTAAATGAAACAACAGAAAAATTAATAAATACTATACATGTATGTCAGGGTCGTACATTCAGAACATAAATGAGTAGATATCTAGCACTATGAGAACTGCACTTTGCCTCCCTCTAATGCTTGTGTGCTAGTTTTGAACCAAAATTCATATTTTCTTCAAGAGACACATTGGTAAAACAATCAGGCATAAACAAAATCGCGGCGTTCAACTTCATATTTTCATACAAATGACAATAACCACAGTTGAATTCATTACTCACTTCTACTCTTTCTATCAGTCTCATTGTCATATTTTCATTACCACCTTGCGTCCTCTGGGAACATGATCCAAGCAGAATCTGAAAATACCCGAATATCAGGGACCCCAAATTGCCTTAAGGTCCCCCAAATCTTTACTAGCAAGGTATGAACATTAGGTAATTAATTTTGGTCGTTCTCATTTATTAGTTAATTCATTACAAAAATGACCATAACTGTTGGTGCCAGTAGCCAGAAATACTGAGGTTCACCGTAAAAGATGCGGCAATGTCCAATCTCCAAAAAGTTGTACTCACAAGGAGACATGAAGGCAGGATTTTATAGGCTATCATAGCAAGAAACAAAAATTTCTTGTTTCTGTTAGCAATGCCTCAATTATGGAACTCAAATACCATACTTAAGAGCCCCACACATTTGAATATATATATATATATATATACGAATCTGATATCCGAAATATGTGAATCTCAGATCTGTCTAAATCCAATAAAACATTCTGGAAACATCTTCATGTTTTCGCAACAATTTCTATCTAAAGGAGAGAGACTTTGAAGGCTTTAAACGGGACAGACAAGATTGTACGAAATTTAAGACTCAACTAAAACTGTCTCCAACTCACTCCCATATGCTAACAAAACGCTTACTTGGAGCTGGAGTATTAGAACATACCGGCCGGTTTTCCATCAATCTCGATATCAAAGTACACTTTGTGAGTTACTTCTTTTAAATCTTCCTTCGATTTCTTCGCCTGCAGGAGAAAAAACAGAACAAATTTAAGGAACCATCTAAGAAGGAGAGGCTATTACAAAGATCAGAACAGTGAAATAATAACGGAGAAAACAAAGATCTCTACTAGACAGATCAGAAATAAGATGCACTCTAGATCTTAACATCACATTTTTTTGCCCCAATTCTCAAGTTCATTCTCACAATATTACACAAAAAACCAATAACCAAATTGATCACTTAGGTGAGGCGATTCTGATGCTAAAAATCACAACAGAATGCAACAAAATTCATGGTCAATCAAGCTGACAATGAACAAAAAGTATCAATAGAATAAATATGAAAACAGAAAAAGTAGCAAACAGGAAAAGCATCCGGTTGAAGAAGAACCTGACTGAGACCTAAGCTGAGGAAGAGAACTACAGTGAAAAGCAGATGAAATCTCCCACTCGTCGCCATTTTCTTCTTCGAATGATGATTGATTCTTCGGCTTCAGTTTGGGCTTTGAGAGCCTTGGAACTCAGAAGGGTTTGCCCTGTTCTGTTGCATAGTTATATTATGGGCTTTTTTTCTATCTTGAGGACCAATGAGACACTGACACGTATGCTTGTTGAGGTGTTTCATTGCTGATGTAAATTTTTTGGGTCAAAAAGGTTTTCTTTAAATATGTTCATATTATTATAAATGTGAGGACGATTTATTATTATTATTATTATTATTATTATTATTAAATAGGACGATTAATTAGTTCAATTGAAAAATTAGCGACGATAACAATTATCAAACTGAGTTACAATGGTTTTTTTAGCTATAAATTATTTTTTTTTATCAAATGTTTAAAACCATATATACGTTTAATAATGTGAAATTATTGGTACACATTATATTCAAATTAGACAAACAAATTAATGCAACATATAATCATTTACATATAGAATATGATGGTTTTATTTATAACTAAGCTTTTTAATAAATGAGAACACCAAAAATACAGTGTGAATTATTACAATATGTATTGGTTCAAGTAGTTAGTTAGTTAGAAAGCTTAATTTAAAAAGTGTTTTGGCAAATTTATAAACTTTTTAAAATATCGACGTTGTCACAATTTGTCTTTGAGTTTTATTTAAAAAAAATAGTTGGAAACTAAATATAATGGGGTCCCTAATTTAATAATAGTGTTATTTGAAGAAATTGCTCGAGTCTTCAAGATATTAAATACCCCCTATTTACCAAATAAGGGAATACTTATAATGGTGAGGGTATGGCTTTTGACTCAATCAGTGATCACAACATGAAAGTTTACTAATATATTCTTTAATCATAGTTTTGCCATATCAAGTATTTTATAAAATACTTACGTGCTTGGCAAATAATATAAAGGGTTTGATAAAATTTTCAAAAGATAAACTATAAAATATTATGATTTTATAAATTTTTTTAAAAAAATAAAAAAAGATCTAATCTTTTTTTTTATAATCGTCACAAATTCCTATAATTTTAATAATATAAAGTATAAAATTACTATTATTAACATTTTATAGTTTGCAAAAATTTATTTTATTCAAACATTTCAATAACTTATCTTTAAAATAAGATTTTTAATATTTAAGAATTTTAACATCTAACGCCTTGTAAGTTTTGACAATATCTCATAAGAGCTTATAATTTTTTTAAAAAATAAATTTAGTAACTAAACATCCTCTTTTAATTGGGATGACACCTGCTGATAATGGGGCGGGGAGCTACTCCTCCATCCCCATCCCCATCTCCATCCCTATTCTCGAACCCCACCCAATCCCTCGTCTCCGTTCCCAATCCCCGTCGTGGGGAAATTTTATCCCTTGTCTCATTTCCTCAAATCCCCGTGGGGATCAACTGAAATCTCCAAAATAATTAGTAAATATTTTTTTATGTACATAAAATGGCTAAAAAATAAAAAATAACTAGGCCTCTATTAATATATTTTATAATTAATAAATTCTTATAAATTATATGAAATTACTAAAAAAATATAAAAAAATAGTGTGTATGTATATAAAAAATAGTATATAAGAAATATATAATATATACAGTGTATTTCAACTAATATGACGGGGTCAAGAATTTTGCGGGACGAAGATCCCTGTCGCTGTCCATGTCCCCGAATTAGCTTCGAAGGGAGTTTCATCTCTATCCCTATCCTCACTGGAAAAAAATTCCCCGAATTCGAGATCCCCTTGGAGACCATGAAATTGGGAATTTTTTGCTTTGCCTATCTTTTAGCACATGCTTGGAGGAAAAAGAAAAGAAAAAAAGAAACACACACACACAAAGATTGGATCCCACTTCATCTTGACTCACCACTTCTTCCGCATTTTCTACACCATATAAACAAGCACCAAATCTACAAAGCAAACAAGTAATGCAAGAAATAAGAAAGGCTCCCCGAATGAGAGCATTAATAAACAGATACGCTTGCAAAAACACTTATAAACCCTTTCTACAACAACCACAACTTCTTCTCAGGTGATCAACAGCAGCTGCAGGATATTCAAAAAATTTCAAAACGCATGAGAAGCCTCACAGTGTTTAGCTTCTCTCCTTTATGGTCACAGAGAGGAACTGCACGTATTCCAGTCCTCAATTCTGAAACAGGGAGACATGTTTGGCCTCCAAAATCATCCCTCTCGGATATATCATACTCGTGTACCTCAATTCGTAATAAAGCTATCTCAGGAACAGTCAGTGGGAACGTAAATTCTTCATTCCAAACGGGTGTCCAATCATCCTCTTTTGTCTTGGTTTTCTTCATGATCTCATCAGCCGGCGCACCAGCTATCCCGACCTGTCTTGCACATAGACTCATAAATGAAGGGATAAAATCTGAAAATTTTCAAGAATATCCTATTTGGGATGTTTGGGCGAGCTTATAGCTTATCAAAACATCATATATAAGATTTTTGAGAACTTTCTATATCATAAAACTGTTAGATAAAATTCTTCTACAAAGAGCTCATAAGCACCCAAAATAAAATAGTAGAATCTTATAAGTTGTTGAAGAAAAAATGAGTTCCCAATTTATTTTTAAGATTTTACAGAACTTCTTCAACTCTAACTCTATTAATTGTAAAATCACCTTACAAATTCCAAGAATCTTATTTTATTCTAACACTTCAAGAGCTTACTTTTAAAGTAAGATCAATAACAATAAGCTTAACCAAACACCCTCTAGATATTATGGAAAATGTAGATCCCTCTTGTCGTAGGGTCTCTTTAAAGAATATCACTTTGTGGAGTTCCCATGAAAGAAATTATTTACCTTGATCACAAAGTTTTCCTCAAACAATGAACAAGTTCATTAGTGACTTTAGGTCCTTGTAATAAAATTTATATGGCCTACCACAAAGAGTAGCTTTTTCTTCCTCTTATAGGGTAATGAATAAGATTAAGTAGTAGAACAATTTAATGGACTAGCAATCAGCTTACCCTAGTGTAGAAGTCAGGTGGTGAATACAAATCAAAGTGAGTTTGTTTGAAATCCATATGCCATCCATCCCCCATGTATACTTTAACCTGTCATGAAGTATTTTCAGATGACAAATACTGGAAAGGATATAAGACATAAATGTTAAGACACAAGTTTTTAGTTACCTTTAAGGTTTTCTTGACAGGGAAATTTGCTTTAGGATCAAACACTTTGTTGTCTGGACTAGTGTTCATCAAAATGTCAGGCTTTTTCACATAACCACAGCCTCCATTGGCCCGGAACATTCCTTCCATCAGCCGAAGTGATTTGCCGTAACCCTATCATTGCACCATCAATTACAATTATTTGAGCTTGAATGATTACACTAGAAGTTAATATTGAGCTGAAATTCAAGATTCGCACTTCAAATTTGCAGCACCATGAGATTTTTTGGGAAAGAGAAACTTTAGGTTTGGAGTGGAATTTTCTAATTCATGATAACAATTCATATTTTGATTTCTCATCTCAATCAATCACCCAGGACCAAAAGCAGATTGAATTAGAGAAATCGTGGTCAATTATATTTACCACTGAAACTATACATGCACTAAAAAACTAGGACATTAGTTACAACTAACTCATACAAGAAATTCGTAAAATTTAACTACGAATTAACCTAGCCAAATTCAAAGTAAATGCTCTTGTAGCTAACCCTCGTTATGGCTAACTTGTAGCTGATTATCATTATTATTTTTATAAATATTAATTTTTCTAAAAATAATGTATTGCTAATCTGTTGTGCTTCCAACAACAAAAAGCCCCAAATTAATAACTAATAATTTTTGTTGTTTGTTATTTAAAAAAATTTTATTTGCTATGAAAAATTGTAGCTGTAACTACAAAATTAATTTCAGAGCAATTTTTCCATAGTGGATACCTAGTTTTTTTTTATAGTGACAGCCAATGAACAGCTTCTACCCCACCTCGCTAAGGTTATCCTACATCCATGACGCATTACCGTGTATAAAGGTAAGAACATTGGCTAGAATGTTACAAACATAAAGTTTGGAGTGACAAAAGAAAAGGAGAAAAAGAATCAAACCTGCATATTGAATGCAACCATTTGAGCACCATGCAACCAACCAATTTGGGGCTTGTAATTTGAGGAGTTAAACCGAGTTCCCTTTGGATACACTCGAAGGATATTTTTCTGGGTGAACCTAGGGAAAAATAAGACGATCAAAACTCAAACAAATAAAAGACCACCACACTTGCGCATAGGAGTGTAATATCTTGCAATTTGATCAGCTAATTAAGGAAGTACCTCACAATGTCTGTTCCATGAGATTCTGCAGCCTTTTCAAGAGCTTGCTCGCTAAGACTTAAGCGTCTCACTTTACCTGGTTCTACTTTTAGTGCTTCCTTCATGCCTCCTTTGGGTTTCCCGGCATGAATAGCTATAAGACATTTGTATTCAGGTGCTTCATGACCTTTCGAGTCACAGTCGTCATCTTCTTCATAGCTTGGATTCAGGTCTGTCATTTCATCATCACTCTGCACAGAAGATAAATGAAAGGTAATCCTCTAAGATACAGAGGTTTTATGTTGTAATAAACCCTCCGTACCTTATCTTCGTCTTCTTGATCAGCTGTAAGGCTTGAAGACTCCTTTTCCCAGACATCATCATCAGAATCTTTTTCCTTTTGCAAATTATTCTCTTTGTCCTTACCAGTCTGAGCTTCAAGGTACTCCTTAGGAGGTTTTGTGGAAATAATGACGCGATATTTTAACTCTTCCGGTGAAGGAAATTCTTTCAAGCAGTCTGATTCTGGACAGAAAAGCATCTTGCCAAATGTTTGAGAGAGCATCTACGAAGAATATATGCAAATATTCAAGTTATCCTCAAAGGAACGTATATGAACAAAAATCACGGTTACAGATTGAACATTCACCTGAGCAACTTTAGCTTGCAGATCAGGGGTAAGGTGATCTTCCAATGTTATTATGACGGGGTATGGAGAGGCAGAAAAGGCATGCTCTCTTATTGATTTTAAACATCTTATGAGTTCCACTGGTGCTGTCGCAGTTCTATATTGAGTGATAGCAAACAAAATTAGGAGCATGATTTGATGAAGCAAAAAGGGAAAGCAAAAGAAGTTGAAATGGTGACTCAAATGAACACCAAGAAGTGACAGAAGTCACAAAACATATCTTGGAGGAATAAAAAAGTAGATTTCTAATGTAACATTGATCTAGGATGTTATATGCTCATTAATTTAACATGATAATGCTAGAAATTCAAGTAAGCAGAATCTTGATAAACTCATATACCTGCCATGCAGTACATGCACATCATCCTTTGCAGAATTTGGCCATATATCAAGTTCTATCACCCTCACTCCCTTCTTCAGAGCCTTTATAATTGGTACATCGCTGCAGTCACTTGTAAGCTGATTTCCAGTAAGGTAAGAGTTATGCCCCGTGAATATGAAATAATGACACAAAGGAGCCTTCATGTCTTGGTGGACCTGTAACCAAAAACTTATTTAGCTTTGACTTAGATGTAAAACAAAAGCAGGAAACTCCAGGCGTTTCCAATATTGGCAACAAGAGCAGTAAACTACATGTTCTATTCTTCTAAAGCAGAATTATACACCTCAATATTAATGAGCCAATTAAGAATTACTTAGCAAGAAAAACATATATCACCAGCCAAAAAGGAGAGAAAAATGCAAATTTGTATACAACTTGCTGTTATTCAATTTGTTACATCACACTTTCTGAAGTGACAAAAAGAAGAAAATGAAAGCAAAAAGAGTGTCAGCTAACCAACACAACCTAGGGGATGTCTTATCAAAAAGAAGAAGACAACTTAAGACTTGCTTTGATTCATATAAATGAGATTGTCCTCATTACATATAAAAACAAACATTGCACATATTCAAAGGACAAGAACAAAATTTTCAGCCATTAAAAAACCGGATCACGAGAGTATGACAATTCGCCTCAATCACATAATCAAATGCACCTTTCTCCTACACAAAACTAGTTTAATTTCAAGATCTAAATTGATACAGGATTTCACTAAAAGACAGAAATAGTTTCAAGATCCCAAAACAGCCCCATCAACTTTGATTGGACAAGTAAGTAATTATAGTACTCAGCTACTCTGTGTATCATACTACAGCAAAATTCATACAATACCTCGTAGGTTTAAGGACGGATCAACAGTCTCCTGTGTACTATAATTCAAGGCAAAAGTTTGGTTACTATGTTGCACCAATAATTCGAAGGGGAAAAATAAAAGTGCAATTCTCCCCATTTCACACACTTTCGGCAACCTTCCTCATGAATATATCTCAATATCATATACTCCCAACTTTTCATAGAAAATTGAATAATTTTTTTTTCAGAAAATCGATTGAAAACAGTTGTTTTCCCAAATTACAGGAAGCCCGTTTCATCCTTATAGGGTACCTTGTTGTGGATTGGGGGATTAAGGTCAGCGGAGAAGAGATAGTGGTGGAAATCTTCGAGGGTCAGCGCGTGGCGCGTGAACTTGGCAATGTGGTGTCGCTTCTGGAGGATCTGCTGCAACATGGTCTCAGCCTCGGCGGCGGCGGCGGTGTCCTCCACGCCGCCCTGGGCCTCAACCAGAAACCTCCGTAGCTGCTCCGCCGTCATGTATGCCCCACCCTCAGCGTACTTTCTGAACGCCTCCTTGACGTCCTCCGGCGGCTCCGCCTCCGTCACCCTGAACTTCCGGGTGAAGCACATGCAGATTCTGTAACTCCCCATTTCTCTCTCACGCAGAAAACACGCACAACGGATGTAGCAGACAGAGAATTGATGGGCAGTAGGACAAAAAAACTAAGATGTACTTCAACTTTTATTATACCATGGGACATGTGGTGTGACAAGCAGTGTAAAAATCAGCGTCCTATGGGCAGTTGGCTGCCATCTATCGCCGTAATGCGTCTTTATTGGTCGCCGCATTAGCTTTCTTACTCTATTGAAATGGCTAACAAACAAATGATTGGTCGACTCTCCAAAGCTAGTCAATCCGGACGGATAAATCTTTGGGAGAAAATTGTTCCTACGAAAATGGAGAAACATAGTCTTTGTTTGGTTATGTTTCCAAAACAACGTTATTTTGAAAAATATAATTAAATATATTTTTATTTTTTTTAAAATACATATTTTATATATATATTATATTTTTTATTATTATTTTAGTATTAAAAAAATTATTTAATTTAATTTTCATTTCAAAAATTCAATAAAAAATATTGATTTAACTGCTATAATAAAAAAAATATATCCATAAAAATATAAACAAACATAAAAAAAAAACTTTCATATTCTTAATAATTCATTATCAAAAAACAAATAATAAAATCAAACACAAAAATATAATCAAACATTCCCATAATGTAGTAACAAAGGTCATGACATTGGCAGCAGTAGAAAATACTATTATGTCGAATAATTCTAATTGAAGGTTGTCTGATGCTGATGCTTTGTTAAGGCATTTCTTGATCATCCTCCTTCCTTCTTCTGCAAGATAAATGCTACATTTTCTTTTTTATTTATTTAGGTTTTTTTAGGGGGTGCATGCAAGCACCATAATTATTATTACAAATATCTTACAAATTTTAAATTTTTATTTTATTGAAATATTTTGAGAGCTATTTTTAGAATAAAATATAATATTTTATAAATTTTAAAAACATCTCTGAAATGTAAAAACATGTAAGATCTTTTAAATAAATATTGTTAAATACACTATAAATGAAATAATGGTATTGATGCTGCAACGAGCTGGAATGTCAGGTACTTCGATAGATTTGAGTGTTTTTGGGCTTGAGATCTGCAACCACGAACACACGTAAACTAGCCGAGATGCCCCCAACTAAGGCACTCCGACGCTCAAGTTAGTTTAGATGGAGCTGAATATATGGAGAGTATGCAGTGAATAGTGTAAATGGCATTACCTTGAGCGCGGTTGGGCCTGCTGTATTTATAGTTTTATATGGGCATAACTTTACCCAAATACCCTTATCAGGTGTGATTGTTCTTTCTCCCTGCCAAGGGGTTGAAAGTCATTTCATGTTCAGAATCTAATGCAGTGACAGGTTGTTAAATCTCAAATTTTTCCGGATAACCATGCCAGAAGGAGCACGTGTCTGTCAAAGTTATTAGCAGGATTATCAGAGTTGTTGGCAGTAATTATACCGACTGCCACGTGTCATTGACGTGGATATATTCAACCTGACAGATAAGCGAATAGAAGATGATTCGGTGGTCGATTCGTGTCAACTAGAAACAAAGAGCCCGTAAGCATAGCTTGATCCTGAAGTCGATACAGGTCGACTGCAGATGCTGCCACGTGGAGTCAATACCGATCGACCATGAGTACTGTCGCAAGGGATCGATTCAAGTCGACCAGGCACTTGTTATTTGGGCCTCGTGGGCTTTATTATTTAGAATTGGGCATGTTGGCCTATTTGGTTATCTCATATCAAGTATAATACTAGAGTTTGTTTGATGAGATTAATTGATTCTGTAAATTAATTAATTTTGACCTTTAATTAGTTTATGTGATCGATTAATATTGTTGCATGTAATTCATTTTGCTTAGGTTTAACGGTATGAGTATGTCCTTTCACATGAGATTTAGCGAATTTAATCATCTTGATTGTATTTCAAATGTTGTAAAAGTGATTAAAATATTCTTGTTACAATTGCTCCCAGCCATAAACTGAGTCTATTTGTTAGTCAATATACAAGTCAAAGAAATTTTTTTCCTCGATGATAGGAAAAATTATTTAAAATAGTCCTCATGTGATCTAATATTATTATTATAAATCTCGACAAAATAAGTCGCATACTGTTATAAATAGCAATTTCATCAAATTAATAAAATTTTTATTGTTAATTAATTAAATTTTTAAGTTATCAATTCTCTGAGTATATTGCTGCATAAATGACAGATGTCCTTGAACACCTTTGCATTTTATTTTTAACAGATTTCCTGATAAACTCTTTTAGTTAGTCCATGTGAATCAACCTACTAAATAAAAGTAATAGTTCTTTAGTTTAAGATTTTTTCTTTTTTTGCTTGATCGTTGCTTTTTAATGTCTGAGACTGAGATCCATAGGCGGTTGCCCTCTATTCAATTCGGCCATGCATATTCACATTCCTCAATTTTAGCCACGTATATGCGGTTGCATGTGAGTTTCGCATATATTCAACTTTTAGTGTAAGTATCTCCATATGCACATTGTGATGTCGCAAGAAATAACAATTAATATATTTATCGCTGGTCATTAGGTTGCATGAAAGTGTTTTCTGAATTAGAAAGTTGAACTAGGTTTAAATGTGTAGGTCATTAGGTAGGAAGTTTTAGTGTATAGGTTGGTGTTTAATTTCATTAATTAATCCCCATAGCAATAAATGAGGGGGTATTTATAATGGAAGACTCAGTTGTCTTGATACTGTATGGTTCATGTATCCAGCTATTCAAGTGTATAGATGGCCATCTTGAAGGGCTTTGATCTTCTGTGCATATGGGTCCAAGTTGAGTAGTTGGGTTGACTTATATAAAAAAAACGCAGACCCTATGATTGTTTTGAAATTTTGATTATTAGTGGAGGTGTTTTGGTCTTTTAATGATAATTCTTCATCACATTGATTGCATGCAACACAAATTCATACAACTACCACATAATTAGAAATGTGTCAAAATAGAAGTGTTCTTGTACAAGATTCATGAAACCTTAAGTGTGAGAATTAATTACATGTAAGAGAATATTTACATTGATGTGGGATGTTCATACTTAAATGAAATTTAATTCTTAGTAAATTTGTTCTCTAATAAATACACACGTACGTGTATTAATATCAATACGTTGATGCATATAAGATAAGTCTTCCTCCAATTTGTAGAGCGGGCATCATTTATTGAACTTTATTGATTTTCTTATCTCATTGATTTATGACTATAAAAATTTTTAAATCAAAATCATAGCAATATGTCTCATGATTGCCATTTTAGAAATGTATTATGTAGTCCCATAGTCATGTATGATCTATGTTAGGGGCTTCATCATTGTAATTAAGACAATATTTCCTCATGAAGTGAAGATGGTCGTGCTCTAATAAGCATAAGTACAATGATTGGAATAAAATTTTCTCCACAAAAGTAGTTTATACTTCGATTTTAATTGCCTTTTGTGCATTATGTTAAAAAAATTTTGGTATTGAGAACATAAATTTATGAAGATGGATTTAGAAGTACATTAAGTTTTCTCAATCCAAATATAGACATGATAGTAAAGTGTTTAACATAGATATGTCATTAAGTTTTTTTTCGGAACGGGGCATAGAATTTACTCTTTCTATATCCTTTTTCCAAAGATAGAAAGAAATAATGATCAAAAAATTTACATACACTATTTGTCACGTAAGGATGTACTTGAAAAAGAAAAAGTACGATGAAGGTGTACGTGCAGAGGTAAAATATTTTTTTTTTCAACAAAAAAAAAAGTGAAAAAATACACGATTTCACCTCATTAAGCTTTATTAGTTTATTCTTTATCTTATTTGAATAATGAGTATCCACATAAATTTTGTGCAAGTAAAATAAACAATAAAATTAAAATAAATATGTTAAAATAAGTTCTATTTCCTCTATTGCTATTTTGATTTTTCATAAAAATAAAATCCTTCACTATGTGCGCCTATAGTACGTGCTCATTGCATTTTTAGTGATATATGTTTATTTCATAATGATATTCATTTGATTTTATACAATTAAGCGATAATTTTTTTAATGTTTTAAAAAGGGAACTTTTTATTTAATATCATAAAATGGATTTTACATTTGAAGATGTTAAATTTTAAAGATAATTTGTATAACTTGGTTACATTGTGAGTATAAAAAATTGCTCATTCCAAATTTATAGATTGTATAAAAGTTATTAAAATTGTTAAAATATAAAATAATAAAAGATGGAGCAAACATATTTTTATTTTATATTTGAATTTGTAGTCAATATTAATTACTATACATACTATTTTTGCTCAATTAAACCATGATAATCAAAGATTACCAATAATATACATTGGCACTATATATGTTAGAACCTTCAAATTTGATTGGTGACAAAGAAATAAAAAAAAATATTTTCCTTAATGTTTTTCCTTTTTCCAGACTTTGAACTCCAAATTTCTAAATATATTAGCTTAATATTTTGTTTACCTAATTTCCATAGATTTCTTAAAGAGTCCAAACTCTATAGCTATTAAGAGTCCAAAACTCTAGCAATTAACATAAAAACACCAAAAAGAAAAAGAAAAAAGAAAAAAAAAATACATTTTACTATATAAAAAATCATACTAAACAACAATCTCATCCCTACTAAAACTCTGCTAACTTTATTTATATCCCATATCTTAACCACTTAAAATTATTTGATGAGATAAAATGTTATATCATAATTTTGAGTAAATATAATATCAGATTTTAATTGTAACATATAAGTTAAAATAAAATTAAAAATTAACAATTAATGTGAAATTTTTATTTTTTAAAAACTCAAAATTTAATCAGAATGTCGTTGTGTTATATAAAATAATATAAATATTTTTCAATCGTTCATAAAATAAAACGAAACGATGTATTTAACCTTTTTTAAAATTAAAATTCTTATTAATGCGTATCATGAGATTCACACCAATAAATATTTATAATTAAAATTCGATCCAAATTTTCAACAGAAGAAAATAATTTTAAACTTGGGTGGTTCGAGGTTAACGTAATCCGTAGGGATCTAATTGGATAAATCGATATGTTTCACGGCCCTACCAAACTCTCCATGGCCCCGTACCTTTAGCCACTCCAACCCCGAAAGCAAGAGTATATCCACCGTTTTTCTCCCCCCCGCGTATTCTATTCCATTCTTATCGCAATTTCTTTACATCTTTCTTGCTTTTCAATCTTCTTCACTTTCACCCGAATGAGTGGCTGCCTTCTGCTATAGAATATGGGCACCGGTGCATCCAAGAATCCTGACAGTAGCTCCCATGGCAGCGAGGAGAGAGATGACCAAGGGGGCGGCCAGCTCTATGTTTCTCTTAAGATGGAGAATTATAAGCTCAAAGGGGAGCTTGTACCCCATGTTTATGGCTCTGTACCGCTTGTGGGTTCGTGGGACTCCTCTAAAGCCGTATGTTTGTCATCGTACCTCTCTCAATTCCTTTTTCTCTCTATTATATGGTCATGGTGTTTTCTTGTTTATGCTAATTCGTGGCGAGAGTTTGGTGAAATGGGTTCGCATTGTTATCCCTTTTACACTTACCGATTAACTTGCTGCTGTAAATTCATCAGCTCTCTTTGGAACGCGAATCGAGGTCTATGTGGGAGTTAAGTTTTGTTGTACCGCCTGACCACGGTAATTCGCTCCCAATTTTGTAGGCCAGGGCTTTTTTGTGTTTGTAAACATCAAAGCTAATTAACTTTTTATGTTTCTGTAGAGACATTGGATTTTAAGTTTTTGTTGAAGCCCAAGTATGGTAATGCTCCGTGTATTGTGGAGGAGGGTCCGAACAGGCAATTGACAGGGGGTGCACTGCGAGGGGACAGGAGATCCGCTATGTTTAAGTTGAGCGGTGATGAAGTTCTTGAGTACAGAGTATTCATTAAAGCAGATAGGGTTTCGCCATTTGATCTTGCAGCAAGTTGGAGGGCATATCAGGAGAATTTCCAGCCTTCCACAGTTCGTGGGATTCCGGATGTCAGTATAAATTCAGCTACTGAAGCCAGTAACGAGGTAGACACCTAATTTGCCATAATCATGAGAAAGTTCCCAACTTGTGAAATATTTAATTCCCTCTTGAGTTTCTAATATTGGAACGCATTTTAGCTGGCGAGTTTAGTATTTACCTGCATTTGTAATCTCTTACTTTCTCTCTATCTGGATTGTGAGAATTCGGAATTGCATTGAAGACGGTGCTTATGGTATGCGTTTTTTCCCTTTTGATATGATTGTGGAAAAAGGGACCCCCAAACACATAGAAGCTTGTGAAAGAACCATCATCATTGCATGACGCTTTAATTAGTTATGTTGTAAAGGGTTGCGATTGTCTATTTTTGTGATGGCATGGTTGACTTATCACACATGTGAATGTCATCTATGAATAATTAGTGTTTCTTTGAAACTCCAAATTAGCTGTTTTTCCACGTCATCAAAAGATCCTCAAAATGCTCAGATAACTAGTGTCTTGAAAATAACAATCTAGTTATCCACAATTTTGTCAATTATTTTACTTGCTCACTTTCCATTAAAGTTAAATTTATTGCGCCATACTTCAGGATTTTTGTGTGAAATCATTTCTTTTGGGCTTTTCTGTGTCTTTTATAAGATTTTATGTGTGAAGTTTCATAAATGAAATCTATCAATTCATTTTTCTGAAACTTTCCAATACAGAATGGATCTTCATCAAGTTTGGAGCTTGATCTTGAGCATTATGTTGTCCCAGCTCCGATAACATCTGCAAATTCAGGTCTGGTTTACGCAGCTAACATGACAGAAACTCCTAGGTCACTGAGTTGTGTAGGGGTATTTTCCAGAACTGATGGCTCTGGTGGTGCATTACATTTCCAGAGAGATACTGGTGTTTCTGTTGATCGACCTGATTTAATGGTGTTGTGCTTTTCCTTATCTGTCACTTGTGATTTATATTTCATTCCTATGCTATAAGAATATTTATGTAGTGTTCTTCATGCTTCCCACCATATAATAACCAATTTCCCTGAACTAATGGTAAAAGAATGGTGTTAAGACCAATAAATTCCTGTAGATTGTGATCTTCCCTCTTGGCAAGGAGATAATGGCCTTGTGTTGATTTTTTTTAAGTAACCAAATCAGCCACTCATGGGATCGATGTTGTCAGATTGTGATTTTTGCTTATGAGTGTGAACTTTTTGAGGAAATTGAATAGCTATCCCTTTGTCTAGACAAAAAAACATTTGTCCTTTTGAACTGGTTGTCAATATGAAACGAGGAAGTTGCCTGCTTTTCAAATAAAAAGAGGACATAACAAATATATATTCACACACATGTGTGTGTTTATAGGTCATTTATAATGGCATTGTGAACATGGACTCTTGTTCGTGAAATCTACATATATATTACTTCCGTCATAACTTGGTTTGAGCCATTGTCTTTCATTACAAATCTTCCATTTTATGTGGACTAGCTCTGATAACTTTCTAGCAGGGGATGGAAGTTGTGGTTCCAGACACAGCCAAGTTGTCTTCAGGACCTGGCTTGGTTGAGTCAAAGTCCGTCGGAACTTTTTCATCCATGCAGAAACAAGATGGTCAGAGGGGCCTCTTTGTGGATAGGGGGGTTGGATCTCCTAGACTAGTAAAGTCAGCAAGTGCATCAACTTTCACTGTTGATCTGAAACTTGATTCAGAATCCAAGGTTTGTGGGGAACTACCCCAGTCACACTGGAGAATGAAAAAATATAGCTCCCAATCCACATGCATACCTCTAATTCATTGCTCATTTTGTTTCTCTAGAACTCTATGCCAGCTGCTGCAGGAGCTGTTGCAGCTGCTGCTGTTGCAGATCAGATGCTTGGACCAAAGGAGGATAGACATCTGGCAATTGTCTTGGTACCTTCCTCATATATCTGACTATTACTTTGATTCAAGTTCTGTTTTCTCTTTCCGATGCTTGTCAGAGCTTGTTGGTTGTTCATAACATTTAGGACCCTTTCAAAATTGTCCAAACTACAGGAAGATCTCCTTATGTGCTGAGTTTGTTTTGTTTCATTGGATGTTGAGATTTCCTGGTTGAATTATGCTTACTGCAGGTTGGGTTGCCTGCACGTGGCAAAACTTTCACTGCAGCTAAACTCACTAGGTATCTACGTTGGTTAGGTCATGAAACCAAACACTTCAATGTTGGGAAGGTAGTCACAATTGTTTTGCTATTGCTCTTTTATTCTTCTTGTGGGATTATGTCAAAAGGAAAGCTGCATTATTGTGTGTTCTCTGTTGCAGTATCGGAGGCTAAAGCATGGAGTTAACCAGGTACTATGAGTTGGTGACTTATTCCTCTTGTTTTGTTGGATTGTCTGGTCAATAATTTAAGGAAGCAGTTAAATCCATATCTCTTTTGAAGAAGATGATAAAAAATACTGCAAACACTATAGCATTGATCAAAATTGATAATTTCCTCTCCTTGTGCTTTACTTTTTGTGGTTAAATAAAGAATAAATCCCCTCTTATCCCCCCTTTTGGACTGTTTTCCACCTTATGGAAGTCTTTTTCAAGAATTTGTTCAAGTATTGTCAATCAAGACGTAGACGTAGTTTTACATTCTATAGATATGGTCAGTAAAGAAAAACCACAACCCATGGTAAGTCTCTGTTTCCATCCCTGCCTCATGGTATGTTTGTTTGCGTTTGTTCGTTGATAAACAAATGGAACTTGATATTGTATGGAATTTGTTGAACTGTGCTGGCCTTTATTATTCTCTCAACTTTCCTTTTATGCAACTGTAATTTACTTGTCATCAATATGGATCTACCTTCTACTTAACAAATTTCTTGATGCAGTCAGCTGATTTTTTCCGAGGTGACAACCCAGAAGGCTTGGAAGCACGCAATGAGGTAGAATTTCACTTTGAACAATTTTTAGTATTAAAATCTTTTTATGTGTTGTGATTTTATGTGTAAGATTAAATTATATGTTGCCAGGCATCATATTCTTAGATGAGCTATGTGATTTTCTCCTGGAATTTTCTTTTCCTGCTTGATAATATGATGGTTGAAAGATGCTTGTTTAGAAATTGAAACTCTTTAAGACTCCCTTTTTGCATGTGTTGCTTTGCCTCCCATTTTGGGACATCCATAATTTAGGTTTCCATTGCAAAGATGAACTTTGTTTTATTGCATTTCTCCGTCCTACCTTTCATAGATGAAAAAGTGGAAACAAGTAATTAATTGCTAAGATTGAACTTCATTTTATTGCATTTTTCTGTCCTACCTTTCATTAGAAGAAAAGTTGAAAAACAAGTAAATATCACTTGCTTCTCTCCTTTTCTCTGCATCAATTTTAGGTTCATACATGTGTATGCTGTTTCCCCTTTCCTCTAATTATAGGATGGATGGAGTATTGTCTTCCAGAAAATGTTGTGTGCTGAGTTCTCAGTGTCTGTCTGATTAAATGCTATAAGTGCTGCAATTTGTGCATCTACCACGTGCCAGTAAATTCACAACCGTTTGGGGCCTGAATTCTTGTCTTTATAAGCAAATTCTCGTCCTTAAATTGTCACAAGTATGTGAGTCTTCTCATAACATGCAACCAATTATCATGTTTCAGTTTGTAAAAAGTACAAGTGTCTCTTCTCATAATTTGCAACAATATTATAAATTGTGCCTGAACATCATTCGCTTTGTTTGGGCTTAATGACTGTCGTGGTCAAAAGTCTCAGGCCTTCCTGTGCTCCAGCAGGAACCAACAATTCTGCTTGAGGAGAGAGGGCATACAAGCTTTCTTCTAAGCACCAACAGATGGAGCATCAGAATACACTGCACTGGAATATTATCATAAAAGTATATGATGTTGTATGTCAATGCATGAAAGCAGATAAATGTATTATACTTTAAGAATATGATTTTGCTTGACTTTTATATCTCCTTCTAGATTTAGTGATACCAAATGGTTTCTTTTATATTCTCCAAATTGGTTATAAAAATAAAAAACTGCAACCTATGGACTTTTTTTTTGTCCATTCATCTAGTCTTGTAATTTATAACCTGTATTGACCTTTTTCCTTGCACATAGTTTTAATTCATGACCTGCTACTAGGTAGCAGCACTTGCAATGGAAGATATGATATCTTGGATGCAAGAGGGTGGCCAGGTAAGTTGTTTTCATTTTATTAGTGTGCCCATGCATCTGAAACCTTCATAATGCATTTTCTAATTATGTTTAGGTTGGGATATTTGATGCCACAAACAGCACCAGGAATAGAAGGAATATGCTTATGAGAATGGCTGAAGGCAAATGCAAGGTAGAGTGCTGAATTTTGGTTGCTTTATTCAAATTAAATTATCAATACTTTTGTTGATTGTCCGTATTTGTATAAGTGTCTTCAATTCATTTGCATATATTATGTGGTTGACATGCCTGGCATGAAAGATGGTTTTTATTGAAGCCACTTGTTCGTCAGAAAAACATAAAGAAGTTAGAATAACTTAGAAAGAGAGTGGCACCCGCCCGTTAAGAGTGTTTGTTGTCCTGTGCAATCTTGGACTGGCGCCCTCGGCATGACCCAGGAAGAAAGTGAGGAACGTCTTATTTGCTCTTTCCTGTTCCTCTTTTCTCTTTGGGGTTTTCTGGGGTATTGGGAGCGGGGGATTGAGGCTGAATTTTGGACTTCTACAGAAGGGGCAAAAGATAGACAAATTAGCCATATGCAGGCTACAGGTTTTGTGATTGTTTTAGTCGTGGAGTGCTGATGAAGTTAGATTGGAGAGGAGATATCTGAATCAGGAATCTAAAGTAGGTTAGCTTTAGGTTAGAGTTAAAGCAGTTCAAATAAAATTTGTTGAGTTCTACTTGTCACGACGTGGTTGGTTTGGGCCAAGCATGCTAATAAGACCTCCATGTAAAATAGGTGATTGCTTAGGGCCCATTTGGTGTTATTTTCATTCTCATTTTTAATTTACATCATTTTTAGAATTTGAAAATGTAGTTCGTGAAAATGAGTTTGTATTTGGATATGTTGTTGGAAAAATAATTATTATGTTGGGTTTAGTAGGTTGTAGGTAAAGAGAGATATTAATAATGAAATAGAGAGAGAAGATATATAGGTTATTGGGAGAAGATATGTAGGCTATTGGAGAATGTGTTTTGAAGATATGGGGTGTGTGTACTCTTATACATTTTTATATCTTCTATATGCTATTATTTAAATTTGTTCACTAAATATTGAAGAATAAATTAGATTGTGCGGATCAAGTTGATCCCTAAAGTTTATAAGTAGTATTGGTTCTAAGGAAAGTTTTAAACTTTCGTTTAAGCATGGTGAAAGCAATATTATTCAAATTGGCAAAAAATTTTAAACTTAAACTCAAACCTAGGATTTAGTCTTTATCTTTATGCTCATTGATAATTTGATATATGACTGTATAATACATGAAAATATAAGATTACAAGCATAAACATGTGGAAGTAAAACTTACGCTTTGCTCAAAGAATCATTGTTGAAAGAGTTGTAGGCAGGGTCACTTTGATTATTCAAGATAGCTATGTGCCGGAAATATTTTATACAACATTTAGCGGCTTACATGTCTGAGTGAGGATTTCCACATGGATCACTGCCTTCTAATTACCTATTTGGAATTTACTTTAGATGTCTGTCTGTGGCTTATCAGGGTCAACATAGTGTAGTATGATCTGTGTTGAATCTTTTCGCTGGATGTCTGATATATGATGAATGTTTTTCACTACAGATTATCTTTTTAGAGACGATATGCAATGATCGCCAAATAATTGAAAGAAATATACGTCTCAAAGTTCAACAAAGCCCGGACTATGCAGAAGAGTATGATACAAGAAGATTTCCTTACAATTTTTTGTACAGCAGACTTTTACATTGTCATTTGTGGTATATTTCAGGCCAGATTTTGAAGCAGGGTATCATGACTTCAAAAGCCGACTGGAAAATTATGAAAAGGTATATTCCTGGACATGCTTTTGGCTGTTAATTACTGCTAGTTTTGAGTGATGAATACGGTGGGGAAAATCATGGTTCATGGGTAGTTTTCTTTGTTATTCAGGTTTACGAGCCAGTGGAAGAAGGCTCTTATATCAAAATGATTGATATGGTCAGTGGCCATGGTGGACAAATACAAGTAAATCCCTTTTTCCATTTTTATTACATATCTTATCTATTCATTCCATTGCCTTACCTCCTTATTTGACCAATAATTGCCAAAATTTCAACTACAACTTGATGAACTATTTTGTTCATGTCTCCAAGGTTGCTTCTGCACGATCTAATTGCCTTGAGTGGAGAAATGTCCATATTATAGTATAAGAAAATAATATCTGAGATTTCTTTCTGCCTATGTGATATGATCATAGATAAGAACCGGCATAGTCTTGAACAGGAATTGTAGCATTAATTACTTCATGAACACAGCTGCTCAAAAGATCCAAGAGTTTTGGAGTGCAATATCAATTACATACCTTCGAATTATGGTCCCTTAAAATTCCCTTATTAGTATTGCAGTCTGCTAGTGGTTGCTATTAAGTTTTGATTGTGGAAATATTTCAGTCAGAAAAGTTTCTGCAAGGATGATTCTTGAAATATCAAACATTTTGCAAATTGTGTAATATTTACATTCTTTATTTGGCATGGTTTGACCTCTACTTGTCAATTTAGTATGGGAGCTTTATCGAAGTCACTATTTTCTATTATGTTTTATAGTACAACAAAGATGCTAGTATCGTCTTCAACTTTCATGGCGTATGCTTTTATTTCAATGTTGCAGTCCTTATTTTTGCAGTTGTCCCAGAATACATTTTCTTGAATACCCATAGTTGCCCTTATTTTTCTTCCATGAACTTCTTGAGTTACCTTTCTTTCCTTCTCCCTTTGCCCCACCGCCAGGATAATACTTCAGACATGGATACTATGTAGTTATCTTATAAACGTCATGGCATTTTATGAAACAGGTAAACAACATTAGTGGCTACCTTCCTGGCCGGATAGTGTTCTTTCTGGTATGTTGTAATTCATCTCTTACTGGGATATGGCTTTTGTTTTGTGTCACAACACTGTAGCAATATGTACTTGTGTTTCCAAACTATTCTGATCTTGTCTCAAAAAGTGCACAGATTGGTGTACATGTGGGAGTTTTGTGCTATTTATCACATAATCTAAGAATGCAAGATGCTTAGATGATGATTTGGTCCTTTGTTTAAATAGTCAGTTGTTAATACATGGATGTAATGTTGCAATTAGAAGATGACTTGAAATTTAAGGTTCATAATAGTGCTGTGTTTTTCTTGCCTTCGTTAGCCCCTAATGCTTATTATGCAAAATAAGCTTCACTGTATGCTTCTTCTCAAATTTCAAAAAGTTGAAGCTAAAGAGTGCCTTTAGGGAATCCTGCTGTTATTTCAGATTTGAAGATGACACCAAGGAAAAACAGAATATTTGACTGAAAAATTTTTCTTAATTCCTCTAGCCCTTTTTCAAACACAGGAAAGTAATCAAATGGTAGTGGATTTTGCATGACCTTTCATTTCATGAAAATACTTCTATCATGATTTTAACTCTTCTTATTACTCAAAATAATAATTAGCTGAGCAAAAAACAGAACAACTATCTCTAGTTAACAATGACCACTTATGGAGATAAACCAGTACTTGTGATATTATTTTTTTCTTCATGTAATTCATAATCCTTTTATGAAAAATGTCCATGTGTTCAAACTCTGTGGCCCTGTTTGTGGAGCTGTTTCATTCTGCCTTTTTTGGATTGTTAATCCTTATAGCTATAAACTTCTTGTCCATGTATTAGTTTTCAGAACTTTCTGAATTTTGATAGAAAGGGAAAAAGATTCTAAGTTCTGTTAAGATGATTCCCGTAAAAATGTTCTGGAAGTGTAAATCAATAGTTCTTTGTTGAACAAAACTATTTTCTTTACAATATTTATTTAAATTTTAATGTATGACCTTGGATGGCACATTTTCCCCTGTAATTTTTTTATTCACAACATTATTTGTGATATGAGATGTAACTTATTATGGGGTTTCTGATTATTTTGCAGGTGAATACACATCTGACACCGCGTCCAATTTTGCTTACCAGGCATGGAGAGAGCCTAGACAATGTCAGAGGTCGAATAGGCGGTGATAGTGTGATAAGGTTCTCTCTTATGCAAAACATAAAGATGATGTTTAACTTGCATTGGTTGCTTTCCAATTTCTGTATGGCTAGATTTGTTATCTGGAATATGAAGACATGTTTAACTTCCTTTGTCCGCTTACCAAATCATTTATACCTGAATTTCATTGATTTGTGTGATAGTAACCACTCCTTTCAGGAAGGTACTTCAATAAATGTGAGAGGTAGTTTTTCCCAATTAATATCACCACAGAAGTTTTGTATTAGCAACTGGCTAATATGCATCTAGTTGTGTTCAAAACTAAGATGAATAGATGGAGAGAAGATTAACCTTTGTGCATTATTGTTTATTGAGAAAGAGTGAGTGCTATCAAGGTCCATTTAAAAATATAGGTTGTTGGCACATTTCTTCAAGAACTCGGCATCATGTTCCAGATTTAGAATATGGAGTTCTACTAGCTTGGGGCTGCAAAATTTTCTTCCATGTATATCATTTGAGTTTTCAATGCAGAGTGATTTGATCTGGTTTCTTTAACACAATTCATGTGCTTAATGAATATTGTGTAATTCAGGATGCTAATTTTCTTTTTGCAGTGATTCTGGCGAGCTTTATTCAAAGAAACTTGCAAATTTTGTTGAAAAACGTCTGAAAAATGAAAGAGCCGCTTCTGTAAGTTTCTCCAGATTAATAAAATTTGGCTTATGAGATTTAAGTTGTATTCATTTTAATCAATGCTTCTATAAAGTTTTTGTGATCTTCATTTGAATTTGACTTTAAGATTGACAAATTTTTCTTGCTAAGTCATATATATAAAGATTTTGTATAGAGGAGGTACATAATTTCTCTGTCAGTAAGATAATCTGTTTCCAATACTTGTGCTTGTTCTGTCTCTCTCCCTTTCTCTCTCTGTTGGTAGCCTATATCCAACATTTCACCTCAATAATATGAACTGTGTTATTATAATCTTTTTCCATAAATATTGTTGTTTTTCTTCTTCAATTTATATAGTGTCGCTGTTTAGCATGACTTATATCTTTCCTTCTCTGTCTTCATTGGTGGCCTATATCCAACATTTCACCTCACTAATATGAAATATTCATTATTATAGACCAGATCTACTATGCCTAAAAGTTCTGATGTAGTTCAATGATTGTAAATTCTGTTTCTCCTGTGACTTAGATATGGACTAGCACATTGCAGAGAACAATTTTAACAGCAAGCCCAATAGTTGGATTCCCGAAGGTTGGTTAACAACAGCCATTCTTTTCTTCTCCATTCAAAATCTAATCATTAGCTATTGCCTGCTATCTTTTAACTGACATTTGGATTTCTCATCTTATTGTATTCTTTTGAAGATACAATGGCGTGCACTGGACGAAATTAATGCTGGTGTGTGCGACGGGATGACATATGAAGAAATAAAGAGAAATATGTCTGAGGAATATGAGTATGCTTCAGCTCTTATGGGTTAATTTCATTATTATTTCTTCATCTATTTTTGTGTGTCGTAATTTTCTCTGACCTGAGTATGAGTATGCTTCAGCTCTTAGACAACTAACTAGATAACAATGCAAACTTTCTCCAAAGTTTTTCCTATCAACTTTGTTCTATACTTTTATCTATTGTAACTTCCATTTTCTTTGACCTTTTCTAATTTTGCATTTTAGTTTGATAACATACTTTATGCTATTTTTCTGAAGTAACATATTATGTCTCCTTTTCTTTTCCTTTTTCTTTCATCGAATCATTTGTTCACTTATCTTGAGGTTATATTTGTTTCGTACATCACAGATCACGTAAAAAGGACAAATTGAGGTATAGATATCCTCGTGGGGAATCATATCTTGATGTTATTCAAAGGTTTGTGTTCTGCAGTTCTGCTTGAGCTACTTGTCATCTGAAGAGGCTTAAACTTCATAATGCTTACTGTATCATTATATTTGCCTTCTCCTCTCAGGCTGGAGCCTGTGATTATAGAGCTTGAACGGCAAAGAGCTCCCGTTGTGGTGATATCTCACCAGGTTATACACTTAAAACACAACATATTTTTCTCCCCCAAACCCTCTGCACTTCAGATGCCAAATGATGTCTTTCAAATTCTCTAGGCAGTGTTGCGGGCTCTGTATGCATATTTTGCCGATAGGCCATTGAAAGAGATTCCCCACATAGAGGTAACGCCTCATATGCCTGATTATGGGATTTTAACATTATGGAAAAACAACTGAAAGAAAAATGCTTCATATGCCTGATTAGCAGACTTATTATTCATAACGCAACCGAAATTTCGCTTGATGTAAACTCTAAAAACACGTTTTTATTGTATAATGCGCAGGTGCCGCTTCACACAATCATAGAGATACAAATGGGAGTTACTGGCGTCCAAGAGAAACGATACAAGCTCATGTGATACTGATAACTTTAACATTGTGCAGTAGTAAGCTTCATTCCTTGAGTAGTCGCATAACTTCATTGCCAGAATAGCGTTTTTAGGTGCGAAAAGAAATTTATAACTACTGGCATCTTAATTTGTCACAAATTCACCCTAAATGTGAAGGGTACTTGGTATTCAATAACAATCATTAAATTAATTTTGTGCTCTTTTTCCTGGGAATTGCTTTCTCTTATTTATTTATTTATTTATTTATTTATTTATTTATTTATTTATTTATTTATTTATTTCAACTTACTGTAAGAATCCACTGGTTTTTCTAAGTTAAGATATCAAATAGTTATATGCTAAGATGAATATGAGCTGCAAAGTTGGAATGAGAGTATGTACAGGTTATCATCAATTTTTTACTTTTTAGTAAATAATTATCAGTTATTTTTCATAATTTTAAACTTAACTAATTATTTTATTATTTTAAAATCTCAAACTAAACAGTGATTTAAGGCCCCTTTGGTTTTATTTTCAAATGCATTTTCAGTTTCCATACATTTTTAAAAGCTGATAAGTTAATCATGAAATAGAAATAGAAATTGAGATGTATTTGGATGGCATATTGGAAAGTAATGATTAAAATTGGTTATAGAATTGAAAAGTAGGTTAATTTATATTTTAATATTTAAAAAGATTTATTTTTTAAAAATATATTTGTATTTTATTAATTTAAAAATGATAATAGATACTTTTATGTTAAATCAAATCATATAATAGATTTAGAAAGAGTTTTGAGAAGAAAATATATACTTTTTCTGAAAAAAGTTATCAGAAAATATTTGTTTTCAATTTTAATTTTCAAATAAAAATGAAAATGGTACTGGAAAATAAAAACAAACGAACTGTTAGCATTTCTTCATAGAAGTTCCCGCGCAAGCCTTTATTTATTTATTTATTTATTTTTTTGACTAAATAGTTTCATTCTAGTTTTTTAATATTTCTTCAATTGAAATAACATCTGGATTTTTAGACAAAGAAATATTTAGAATCATTAATAAAACGATCAAAACATCCCATGGGAGTGTAATATAATAAACTTTAAGCACAATACCCTATTTCTGCCGTCGCCTTCACGAAGATTTCCATTCCCATTTCTTCCTCCCACATACCCAAAACCACCCTAAACAAAGGACCATATTTTTAGTCCCTTTTCCACGACTTTACGTTCACGTTAAACGCACTCCCAATACAAACACATTGACTTGCAAAGTGTCTCTATACACAAAAACTTTCGTTCATCCTCTCCCTGAAACCCACCTTCCCTTTGTTCAAGCAAATTTATTGATACAAATAATTAATGAAGCCATTAATCGACCTCATTCTCTCAAACGACGACTCCCACATGATGCTTGCTGCAATTATATCATTGCTTTTGGTACTTTTCTTCGTCACTCTTATACATTGCTATGCCAAATGGTTCCTAGCTTGCAACAGCCCCTCACCATCGATGGTCTTTGTAGTCCCACCGGTTCTGAGGGCTCGCCATTTGCTTGACCCCCACAACTTATTGACTCTCGATGCAACTAATGAAAACGATCTTTCCAGGCTGGGTCTAGAACCTTCCGTGATTTCTTTGATACCTCAGTTTGTTTTCATAGGGGATGAAGAGGAGGGGAGTGGTGGATTGGAATGTGTTATTTGTTTGAGCTTATTCGAAAACGAAGAAAAGGGGAGAAAACTAGCAATGTGCCACCACGCCTTTCACGTCGAGTGCATTGATATGTGGCTGCATTGTCACACGACGTGCCCCGTTTGTCGCGCTCCGGCTGTGGATTCATTGCCTAATAATGACGAGACTAATCTGGGTGAGCAGGATTTTAGACAGTATTTTGGGGCACCTTCAAATATGGGTCATGGGACGAGGATGAGTAGTGAGGATCGTAGCAGGTTGGAGATTGTCGTTGAGGCTCCCAACGTAGAGAATGGATCGAACGATGCATGTCAGAGAAAAGTTCATTCATCATCTGATACTGTCGAGTAATTTTGACATTTGAACAAAGCAACTTTGGTAATATTTGGTTATGTTTTATATTTGATTTTGATATGTGTTTTGGGGAAATGAATGTTGTAAATGGGATTAAAGAATGCAAAAGTTGTGTTGGAAAATATAACGAATTTTTAATTATATTTTGAGAAATAATTAAAAAATTTACTGTGGGGAGTTTTGGTAAATGATTATTTATATTTTGAGGGGACATATTTTTTATTGTAGCAGTCAAATCAATACTTTTTTATGGGGTTTTTGGGATGAAAATATAATTGAGCAATTCTTTTATTGTAATAATAATAATAAAATATATAATATATATGACATATATGTGTATGTATTGAAAAATAGAGAAATTTTAGGAATAATATAAGATAAAAAAGAGTATTTTAAAAAAATTTATTGTAATAATTTAAAGGAGAAATAAGTATATATTTAATTATATTTCTCCAACACAAAATTAATATAGAGAAACATAACCAAACACTTCCTTTGCTATTTATATTGCTTTTCATGTTCAAATGGGTCTTCATATTAATATATATATATATATATTAATATTTCATAATTAGAACATATAAGGGGAAAAAAAACTACACACCAAAATAGAGTATTACCCATTAATTCAATACAATATGTAATTACTAAATGAACATAATGAATAAATATATAACAAACTCTCGTAATCAAAACAAACACTTCACACGTCTTGCGAGATTTAAGCAAGTTTAAAATTTTATACTTATAAAGCTCGTTTGCGTAGTGTGTTTGAATTAGATATAATACGTATAATTAGGATAAATAGTAAATTATTATACATTCTATTTAATGTTTATTTGCTTGTTTTAAATAATTTTATATCCAACTTTAATTGTTTGCTTGGTATAATTAATTCGTTTAACAAACTACAATTTATTTCTAACTTAGACTAGAATACATATCATATGATTTTACAGCTTTGATACACAAGTTAAGTTTGACTTTTAATGCATGTTATTAACTCTTAACTGTATTAAAGGTTCTTAAAAATGAATCAAACATTAATATTGAATTGAACTGTATATCTATCATACAATATCATAAAATTGAGTTCAATTGGATTAATGTTACACTTGGTAGGGCTAAATATAGTTGGAAATAAGAATTAGTACTAATGAAACTACGAGTTTACCATGAGCCACAAGAGGGGCGGGGAAATGATATTGTGAGCATAGGGCTCAGGTTCTTTGGGCCAGTGATGGAATATTTTGGGTCGAATTCCTATTCCAATGGACCTCATTTTTTCCTAAAACAGGCCGAGCTACTGGGCCCAACTAAACCTTAATGGGCTCACATGATGTAACATGCAAGAGCGATTGCCTATGAGTCAGTTGGGCCGAGTGGCTGTAGCAGCTTAGGCTGGTCGGAAAAGGAGAGCTATACATTGAGTTGCATTAAGAAGTCCAAGCATGAAACCTGGATTGAGAAGGATCAAATGGCTCAATAGTGATTAAGGTCCAAACAAGATAAGAAATTGATTTATAAAAGAAACAAGAGGGCCGTTTGGTTATGTTTTCATTTCCATTTTCCATTTAAAATTTGAAAATATAGTCAGAGAAAATGAGTTGAAATTGAATTTGTATTTGGATAGACTGTTAGAAAAATAATGGTGATATAAGGTTTAGTAGCTTATAAGTGTAGAGAGATAATAATAATGAAAATAAAGAGAAAAGATATATAGGTTATTAAAAAAATATCTCTATAGTATTATATATAGCAAAGTTTTGTATTTATCTAATTGTGTAATTTTTACCAAATGTCAAATTCTTAGAATTTTGAGTACTCTAATTCAATTAAAAGAAATTTATTAGTTGTTCACTATTATCTTTAATCAATATGATTGTATCTTACCTCTAATTTTTTTTTATCTGAAACTCAAAAATATATTTGATAATATTTCATAATCTTTATCTGGTAGAGAATTTGATATTATCTATATGATATTTTATATATTGACGAGATCAATTAAAAAAATATTTAGATGTATAAAAACTCTTATACTTTGTGTACCTGTATGCAATCTAAAAAATAAAAACAAATTCAAGTCTTAAATAATTCTAATTCAATATTCCAATGTCGCAGTTTGAAGAAGAGAAATTCCCAAATATCTCCATAAAATTTTTTCTATGTAAGTAAAGAAAAAGATATTGCTATTTTGTTATATTCTTCCATGATTTTGTTGTTGAGTTTTTAATTGTATGTTTTGTTCATTATATGAAATTGAGTAATGGTAGGTATTGATGTAATTCATGTGCAGGATAACGGGAGTATTGAGTTGGAATAGAATAGAAAAAAATATTGAATATTTGCAATTGGTTTATATTAGAATCACAAGTTTTGTTCTTTTTATAATATTTACAGATATAATCTTTTGACATATTTAATTTATGAGCTTTGTGGAATAGACAATTTACTCAATTATAATAATATTTTTTTATTTATTAAACATTATATCCGTGATGCTCATTCACTTTATGATTATTTGCTTTAATGTAACAATAAAAAAAATATTTAAATATTAATATATGTAAATAAGTGAGGAATTGTTTGTATATATCAATAAAACTTGGTGACTATGTGATAATGATATTTAATTGAGTATATAATGACAAAAGATTTTAAGCATACTTTATTATTGAATTATTTGAAAAAACATGAATTTTTTATTTATAATTTATATCAACTTAGTTTTAAATATAAATAATTACTTTAATTAATACGTGTATCGCACTGGGCACACACTAATACATATAATTAAAAAATATATTTAAAAATAAAAATAAAAATATATCTATATTGATGTGTTTCAATTGTCAAATCAAATCAAATAGGCACCCGAATTATCAAATCCGAACGCGTTTCCGTAGTTAAAATAGCCGTTGTTGCAATGTCCCTCATTAATGTGAAGTTAATTAGGTTGACAAACTCTTCCTTAGATTTAGCTGTCGCAATGTACCTCCTCATTTTTGTGAAGTTAATTAATATCATAAACTCATTTTTAATTACATTTAGATTTGCAGTGTCCTTCCTTATTAATGTGAAATTAAGCTCATAAACTCGTCCTTACATCAAAAAACATAGTTGATGTCGCAATGCCCCTGCTTATTAATGCGAATCCAATCTGAAGTTAAGTTGATAAATTCATCTTTAAATTTAAAATAATAGTTATTGTAAATTGCAATGCCCTGGTTAAAAAATAGTGTCATTTAAAAATAAATCATACACTTCAAGAAAATATATTTTTTACTATAATATCTTTAGAGGTATTTGAGTTTTGAAAAAGAGGTAAAGTATATTGGAAGCAAGGTTTAATCAATATCATTTAAAATAAAATAAAAAAAATATTTTCAACTTTTATTATTAAAAAATGAATTAATTAATTAATTGAATTTTAAATTTACAAATAAAATCCTCCAAAAAAATTCTAATTAAGTACTCATGGTTTTATTTAATAAAATTATAAGTAAAATATAAATTTCATCCAATTTTTATTGTAAAAAAATATTTAATTAATTGATCAAATACTTATTTTAGTTAGTTAACAAAGTCCCTCCAAGCAGAAGGAAAAATTCTAAATTTGGAGGTAAAATAAAAATATGCCTCCAATAATTTTTATTATTAAAAATTTAATTAATTAAATTAATATATCTAAATTAGTTAATTAGCGAAAAAAATAACTGTTGATCTAATAATATTACTTTCACACACAAAAATAAAATATAAGATTAAAAATTTGAATTTTAATGAACCGTTGCAATGTATTTTGGTTAGGATACTAAAATCCCTAGGTCCAAAATATTGGTACATGGATTTTAAGAGAAACGTGTCCTATATTTTTGATCCCATTTGTTATTGGATAAGATTAAGACAAGTGGACCTACGAGCCCAACAATATATGAATAATTTATTTCACATTCAACTTTGTAAAACAGCAGTATTGTTAATACATCGAATTATAATCTAAATTTAATTTGAATTCAATTCAAATTTTGAATTGTTGTCTAATTAAAATATTCGATAAATAAAATTCAATTATAAACATTTGTAATTCAAAATAAGTATATTAGATATATAATTAAATAATTTGATCCGTTAAGATTCGAATTTAAACTTTAATATTTTTTATTAAATTAATACACTTATATATAATATTAATAAAGTTTTTAAAATAAAATCTATATATTATATTGACATAATATTTGTATTAACGTCTATATTATAGTATTAACATTAAATCTTTAACCCAAAAATAAGAGAAATATTGATAAAATGTCAAATATAATAATATATAATAGTTTATTAATGCATTAATATAATGTGAAATAGGAATTTAATATTCAAATACTTAACTTTAGACTAATATATAATAAAAAAGCTATTAAAAATTCAAACAAGACATATATTTACTTTATAAATAAATAAAAATAAATAAATCGAGTTGAATTTTTTAATAAAATTTCGGATATCCATTGAATTCAAATATGGTACTAACTAACAAAAATCCTATAGAATTTCGGGTCGAATTCATATATGAATTTTTATAAATGGATTCGG
The DNA here is from genome assembly GCA_014898725.1 of Jacaranda copaia. Taxonomy (NCBI): domain Eukaryota; kingdom Viridiplantae; phylum Streptophyta; class Magnoliopsida; order Lamiales; family Bignoniaceae; genus Jacaranda; species Jacaranda copaia. The sequence goes on from JACGDI010005432.1 coordinate 1,372,684, forward strand.
ATTCGGGTTCGGATATGGCAAATTAGATCCAAATGCGATCCATTTACAGTCCTAGAAATAAGTATCCTCACTTATGTGGGATTATTTTGAATCTTAACTTAAAAATGTTCTCTCCTTATCCTAAACTCTCTCAAAAACTTTAATTACAAAAAAAAAAAAAGATTAAAAACATGCCTTTCCAAAAATTTAATAAGTGTCATGCCCTTTTGATGTGCTTTTAAGTGATGTGCTTAAAATATGTTCATGCATAAATTCAATATATTTATGTATCTATATATATCATATAAATATATGATATATACACACACAAATATATATATATATATATATATATATATGTGGTCTTTTTCCTAATATTTATAGCACATCGTGCCCTTTTCTCTATTAGTCCTTTGAATTTGACATGCTCTTCACAAATCCACTAACATATGTCCTATTACAATTCACTTTTAAAGCAATCAATGCATACTCTTATCCTACCTTATAGTTTATCTCTTTCAATTCTTCATTGTATAAGAGTGACATTATCCCATGTTTCAAATTCAATACATCTTTCTTGAATAATAATGTTGTCACCAAGCTATATCGCATAAATGATTTTAAGAGCAAGGTAATAATAAATAGAAGGGTTTTATCTTTTTGCTCAATTTGCAGATCAATATTTTTAGTTTGATCCACCAAATCATTTGGAGTGGTTCATGTAATTCTTGATTAATTTGTGAACATATTATTCCTCGATCTTTTGTCTATATAATTGTTGTTTTGTATAAGCAACTTTGTGGATAATAAAATTTTGCAACTTTTTCTACGGCCTCGACGCCATCTTAATTTTGAACTATTGTCTGTAATATTATTATTCGAAGTCTAGTTGTATCAAGGTAATGTCATTTTAATTTTTTTTTACGATAAATTCGTCGTATTTGTTTGTTTTACCTCATTTTCCTTCAACATCAATAATAAATCTTATTTAACTAGAATATATTTTACCTTCATTTATCCAAGAGAAAATTAAGGTCTCAAAATTAATTTATCACACTACAAGGGAACAGGCCTCAGAGACAGATTAAAGGTAATATATGGGCTCTGCTGATTTTCTATCGAAGATAGTATTAATCCATAAAATTTTCATTTTTGGTGAAGTAACATGAATTTTGGTTTGAACATATGGTTTATTACATCATTTGTTGTTTGAGAAATTAATTAGATTTTGTTTTAGCTCTGTATGTAATGCAAGTAAGGCGTTTAGACAAAGGAACAACTTCTTTTAGAGTCATTATTTAACATGTATTACAATTTTCCTATGATTCTAAAGAAGATGAATTACTATTTCCTGTCATTATGACAGTGGCTCGAAAGCGTGAAGAAGAGGCTAGGGGGAGGGAGGTGGGGCTACGAGATCTGGTTCGTAAATTGCTTTAAAAAATGGGGTACATAAACTATCAATATTATGGTGGATTTGAACCTTGAGAGATGAATAGTCATTTGATTAATTTCTTGGATTGGTAGATTAATTAGGTATTTTACATTATGATGGATGGTCAAAATAACTTGTTTTGGTGAACTGTATTTGGTTTTTAATGAGTTATATTATTTGTGGATGATTTGGTGATTGGTTTCGAATTTGATATTGTTTAGTAGTATAGATAATTCATTTGAAGCATGTATTGATTTCGATTTTAAAAAAAATGGATTATAGACAAATCTAAAGCTAATTAGAGATGGATTTATAGGCAAAAATATTGAGAATTGGAGGCAAAAATAAAGATAGAAAAAGAAATAAAAGTAGAGATGGAATCAAAAATGGATTTTGGTAATACAAATATTAGATATTGAAACAGAATTAACGATATATAGTCTACGAAAATAGAGTTGGATTTTGGTAAAACAAAAATAGATATTAGAGACGAATTTAGAAATTGCATTATCTGTCTTTAAATTTAGAGATGGAAATCATTCCGTCTTCTAAATTTGAGATGGGGCTTTCATCCATAGGTTTAGAGACCGAAAAATCCTTCTCTATTTTGCTTCAAAGATGAAATTTGGGGCTTTAGAAACCAAATTTTCTGTCTCTAAAGCCCTGTTTTCTAGATCAAGTATTCAAAAATCATACGAGTAAATTTAATGACAAAAATAATATCCATATATAGAAAATAAAAATACAAAGATTTATATTGTTTGGTGAAACTTATCTACATGCATGAGAATTTTCGTTCTTGTATTAGAAAATAAATTTATTGGTACAAGAAAGTCTCAAATTTGATGCTCAATCCTAAGATAAAATTTCTTGTACAATTATTTTCAAAATTATAAAAATAATCAATCTTTGAATCTCTTGTAATGCTCACATCATAAATAAGAACAAGTATGTCACAAATAGTTAGTAAATACTCAAATTATTTGTAATTTCTTTTACAATTATTTTCAAAGTTATAAAAAATAATCACTCTTTCAATCTCTTGTAATGCTCAAATCATAAATAAGAACAACTATGTCACAAATAGTTAGTAAATACTCAAATTATTTGAAAGATCAAATTACTTCAATAGTACTTTTATTAGAATTACAAATCCTAATTCTATTATGCAAAAATAGATAAAATTAAATTTATTGTAGAGTATAAATTCTGATCAAATACGATTTTCAAATAATCAAGTCAAGTCCGGCACTAAGAAAACTATGAAAATAAATGTCAATAGTAATTTTTGAAACTATATGTTGGAAAATTATACGTTTATTTTAACAAATGTTAGCTATATGTTAGAATTTTATATGTTTTGGGGCATTATTTTTTTTTTAATCACACATTTCTCATATGTGAGGTATGGATAGGTTGGTCTCATTTTTTATACAAATTATGGCTTCACAAAGTTTTAGTCAAGATAACATTTAATTGAATGGTAGATAGAGTGCCCACTTTAGCCTCCAAACTATGAATTTATATTAGCTCGGTTTTAGGATATAAATTTCATCCAAATTGTATTTAATTAAAGTCAACCAATCACATTATAGTATTGATATAATTATTTTGTAATTGGTCACATGACAAGTATGACCAATTACAAAATACAATTGAATTATGTCACAATAATCTTTTCCATCGTGGCCAAATGCAAATCAAGTAACCATGAACTCCCTCCAATTGGACAAACAAGATGCTCATTGATAGGGGTGTTCATTATATCAAATTTATCCGATGAACCCGATTACTCGAATCAAACCAATTTAATTAGCTCGAATTGGATCAGGTCCAATCAGATAAAACTCGATAAAAATCAATTTACAATTAGTTTGGACTCGGGTTCAATTTTTGCTTATTTGACCTAACCCGACTACCGGATTAAAAAGTAAAATATAATATATATTTCAATGGTCATATATAGTACACTAGTTTCAATATTTTGGTCATATTGTATATATTCTAGTTTCAATAATTTACCTGCTTAAAATTAAATTTTTAATTATTTTATTAATTGAAATGTAATTTATAATCAAAATAATATCTAATTTCTTAATAAGTAAAATCAAAAATAAAAGATAAAACTGAATTGAAGTACTCAACTATTCGATCCAAACCAATCCAATCTAAGATTCAATTCCGTAAAATTCGATTCGGTTCAACCCAATTAAATTAAATTTAATTGATTTGGATCGACACTCCTACTCATTGATGATACCAAGAGATTTTGGAACTGTTGATCTGAGTGGAAATCCAGATATATTTCTAAAATTGCAAAATTTGCATCCCACAATTCAGATAAGTGGGTTGAGAAAGAGGATTTGAACTCATTAATATATATATATATATATATATATATCTCTTAATCTTTTGTGTCTGCAAGTTTTTGATGACGTGTCAGCTCCTTATTGACTGTCCTCTAACGACCGGCTTAATGTAAGCATCCAATGGAGAATGATTCCAAAATGGACCAAGAAAATTTATGTTGTCATGTAATTGTCATATGTTCAAGCCTTGAAATCTTGGTATTTATTCAATGCTATGCTTGCTATTAGTTAGCGCGATAGACATGTCACATGTCACATGTCACATATTCTTGTTTTCCTTTTTTTTTTTCTTTTTTTTTAATTTTATAATTTTTTTCAAAAAGATAAGACGTAATGCTATCTTATCGCACTTTCTCTTCATGTACGATATTTTTCAATCACTTTTTATTAGAGTTTTGAGTTCAAAACATAAACTACCATTAGATTTCTACATAATACACACACACATATATATATATATATATATATTAAATGTGTAAAAATTTAAAAATTTACATATTTATTAAATAAGATAATACTTCATCTATTTTAAATTTATTGATCTTTTTTCTTTTTCTGCAAAACACATTCTCATTTTAATTGCATAATAAATATTGAAGTATGGTATACGTTACATACGTAAAATATTTATGTATTAATTAAAACAATACTTCATCTATTTTAAATTTTTTATTCTTATTTTTTTTCTTCACAAAGCATATTTTTCATTTTAACTACGTAAAGAAATGAAAGAATGGTGCACGGAACTACTTAAAGAATTTATGTATTAATTAAGATAATACTTCATCTATTCTAAATTTATTATTCTTATATATTTTTCATATTTTCATTTTAATCCCATAAAAAAATTAAATTATGGTGCATGTACGTACATTCAAATTCTCATTTTGATTAAGTAAAGAAATTAAAATATAGTGTATATTTGTTCGTACATCCACAGAAAAACATAGGTATTATTTTTTTTTCTTTAAATTTATTTACACGTGTAAAATTCCCCATTATTGATACTATAAAGATTTTTGTTGCTTTTTTTCGACAAAGTCGGCTTGATTTCTATGGCTCTATATTTTTCATAAATTCCAAAAGATGGCAGAGAAATTCCAAAAGCAGCAAACAAATAAAGTTAAAATATTTCAAGGCACGTTTTTTATTACTTTTTCAAGTTAAAGTTTTTCATTATTTTTTCAGTTCTGATCCTCAACACACAATTTTGTTTATCTTTGCTGTAAATATAGTGTTGAAAGTTTGGTAATTATGCAAAGTATCATTGTTTAGTGTATTTAAATGTGTAATTAGGAGTGATATGTTCTTTTATTATTATTATTTACATATTAAGAGTGCGCCAATATTGAAAACTTGAACTTCATAGTTATATGTAAGAGGACGATGGTACTGAATTAACTGATCACTCGACCAAAGATATATGCTATTTTAATTGTTCAGTTGGAGAATGTTTGTATTTTTTTATACTAAATTATACTCAATAATTTCTCTATCATAAATATATATATATATATGTTCAATTTATGCAATTTGTAGGTCTATTTTTTTTTTTAACTTCTACCTATAATGTATACAATCTAATATGTCACGTATTTTACAAATAGTACTTTTGAGATCACATAGATCATATTATTTTTAATTATTGCATACACGCACAATTGTACAATAAAATTAATCTTCTATGTAAAATCTTATTTTTTGCAAATATACAACGATCATCCCGTAAAAAAAAAAAAAACTTTTGCTTTTTTATTGGTTTATTTTAAAAAAATTTTAAGATTAATTCTCTTTTTTCTCTCATGTGTTCACAAGTAAATAGAAATTGCCAAGCCATATGCTGTATAGGAAAAAAGTAGGTGCCTAAGCTAATAGGACACCACGTAGTGTCAAATTAGTTCTCACGCAGCATTGACCACTTGCAATTGAAATTCTGACCTAATTTGTTCTCAAGTTGTTAAATTTTTAAAGATAATGTACTAATTTTGCGATTCGAAAAGTTAAAGTCAATTTTTGCTAGTAGAGCACAACTACATGACCAATTTTGTAGTTTTACATTTATTACATGTTCCCTGATTATGAAGCCGCCCATGACACGTGGTCGTTGAACTTTTATGTTAACCGAGTACGTATTGTGATTCTAATTGAGCGTTGAAGGAGGATATGTACTGTATAGTTAATTAAAAAAAAACCACCACTTAATTATTTGTGTAGCGTCAATTGACCCTTAACCTAACAACATAAATTTCACACATAAAATTAACACAACGTATTGAATTCCAATTTAACAACCCCAAATATCTGCATGTACAAAAAAATGTGTAGCGAGTTGGTCTGGTGGACGGTGGTCGCTTCCGGCCAAAATTTTACCATTGAATACTGACCTGGTTAGGGTGTGCAGTTTTTGATGGCCAAAGCGGTCATTCAGCTCCCAAAATTTCTCTCTAAACAATCGAGAATTTAAAACCCCCAAATTCAATTTTTCACAAAGTTGAAATGGGAAAAAATAGTTTTATTTGGTTATGTTTTGAGTATTTTGTGAGGAATATTTTAGAAGAATGGGTGTCAGACAGTGAAGTTCGAGAATTTGATGTATGTTTAATTTATTTTATAGAATGGTTAGAAATTATTATGAAATATAATTTTCTATTAAATTTTATTTCAAAAGAAGATATTTTCTTGCTAGAGTAAAGAAGAAGGGAAGAACAAACTCCACGCAAAGAGTATAATACAATGAGAGGTTGTATGAAGCGTTCGAAAAGAATAAATTATTCAATAAAAAGCATCAAATAATCTTATCTTAATCAAATCACATGTACGAATATAGGAGAATACGAATCCGTTTTGTTTGAATGGAGGCACACAAAATGGTTGGAGACAATAAAGTAGGTAAAGTGGTTGGATTTCACGAATTATTCTGGCCACTTGTCAACAAAATCCCAAAATATAACTAAAAATTATTTTAATAAAATTTAATTGTCTCAATTCCGAAACAGTCAAATCCTAACATTGTTCATAATCCTTTTTATAGTAAAATATATTTACTATATAATTTATAGAACCAATCAAGGTCCACTTATACCAAGAAAAATCAAGAATTAACTAAAGTAACCCGTGTTGTTTTGGAATTTCAACAGATAAAATATATATAACTTCAAAAGAAACCTTTTATTGCAGATATTGTCACTTTAGTAATTATATAGGGAATATTCGATTATGTTTTTTTAAAATAAAATTATTTTGGGAAAATATAATTAAATACATTCTCATTTTTTTTAAATATAATTTTTTTTTAAAATACCCTCTATTCTCCTTCATTATCCCAAAAATTTCCCTATTTTTCAATATATACATACTTATATTATATATCATATGTATTTTATTTTTATTCTAATAATAAAAAAATCACCAAATTCTATTTTCACCCCAAAATCCAACAAAAAAATATTAATTTAACTGCTATAGCAAAAATAACTTCCCTCAAAATATAAATAAACATACCAAAATTCTCAAAAATCAATTTTTAACTATTTTCCAAAACATAACCAAAAATCAATTACGTTCTCTAACACAACTTTCGCATTCTCTAATAATTTATTCTCTCAAAATACATAATAAAACCACACAAAAAATATAACCAAACGTTCCCATAGTAATTTATATTCTTTTACATGATTTGAATTAAAGGACGAATAAGTATTACATTAAATAGGATTATACGATAAGACGTGTTTCCTAAAATGTCGGTAACCGTGTTTCACAACTAATGCGCAAAACTTACGGTGAAAAGTGAAGCTGATTTCGGCAACTGCTCTTTGAAGAAATATGGACAATTTTACAGCGAAAGTTGGCGATAAAGAATTAGTGTCTCTTAAAGTGATGCATGCTGTCTTCAAAGTCTTCCTTTTTTGTTTACTTTTTTCTTCTTATTGTCTTAATATTTAGGAGTTAAAATCATTTCAATGTTTCCCCTTTTGTCATGCATAATTAGGCTAATAATTAAAGTTTTTATAAATGCTAACACACCTAATTCATGAAAAAACATTTAATTAAAAATAAATGAGGGAAAATTGCATTTTTCATCCTGTAATTTTGCTCATTTTGCAATTTTGTCATATAACTTACGAAGTTATAATTTTAATCGGGTATGTATTAAAAAAAATTATTATTTTTAGCATGCTTTTTGCTGGAATTTCAAAAATTGGTCGAAAAAACTCAATTGACGTGCCAACTCAACTTTTCCAATCATTTTTTGGAGCCCTGACAAAAATAAAACAAAAAATATTTTTTTAATTTTGTAAGTTGCAAAATAATATTATGAAGTAAGCATAATATACATGATCGGAAAAATAAGATTTAACCCAAAAATGCTATCTTGACATAAAATTAATAAAAATTATAAAAAATATATGAGAACGGATTCTAAATTGCAATAAAGGTCTCGTTAAGTCTCTGACTCCACATTTAAAGTACAATAATGGCATCAGTAATTAGTTATTATCAATCAACTGTTAAGGACACTTTATGTATGAGTTTGATGGGTATCTGTCAATATTATGTCTGTTTGGGGATTAATTAAAGGTCTTAAGGCAATAAAAAAATTAACCCATTTGCCTTTAAAACGAGCGTCAATGTTTTCAAAATCGGACCGACCAATAAATCGAATCAGTATGACGTTATAATGACATAATAATTATATTTAATTTTGTAAATAAAATTTATAAATATTATTATTAACATATGCTTATTACAATCAATTAATAACATATGCTTATTTCTTTCTACATATTATTATTTTTGTAAATATTTCATAACTAATCTGTTACGCATGCAATGGATTTTTTCATAACAGATACCTAATTTTCTAACAACAAATGGGTCGGTGTAAAATAAGTTAACACAACATTATACAATTATTCTTCTAGTGGGATTGGAGTCGAGTTCCACATTACTATATATAGAATTTTGGCAACTCGTCGTAAATATTTGGGATGACTTTTATAATTATTATGCAAATTTTTTAAAATTAAAATTTTATTATATGGCGTGTGATTATTTCACCAAACTTAGGAAGCTCGCCCTCCAAAGTTCCCACGTTCATTAATAAACATGTGGGTCATGTCACACGTTGTCTAGGTCTAAGGATTTCATTTTTCTTGAATTCTTGGCTTTGGTCCCAACATAAATATACTCATGAACACTTTTGGAATGCAAGGCCACCCATCGTAGTTAATTAGTCCCCGAAGTTTGGGACCAACCCCCTTTTTAGGCTATTCGTGTAACCTAAATAAAAGTGACGTGTCTTATTTCTGACCATCAAAATAAAATAAATGTATAAATTTTGAATGGTTGTGAAAATATGATGGAAAAGGTGGTTAAGAAAATAAATTTACATTTAAATATATTATTTAGAAAATAATGATTATATAGAAATTAAATAGATCATAGATGGAAAGAAATAATTATAACGAAAATAGAAAAAAATATATAAATTGTTAAGAGAAAGATATATTATTAGGGAATGCGTTTTGATTTAAAAATAAATTAAAATTTTGATAAAAATTATTAAAAACTATTGATAATTCATTTTAAAATAGTAAAAATGAATGAAAGTGAATTTAAAAACATATCCAAACGAGCCCTAACGTAATTTTCAGCTTGTTTGGTTACATTTTTATATGTCTGTCATTGTCTTTCTATTATTTAAATTGTCAAAAAAATGCACGTGTTTTTATAATCCTTGCAATGCCAATTGTTTTTCGTGCTTATATAACGACATTATCAAAGTTGAATTGATATTATTAATGCTAATATGATAGTTTCTTAATTTAAAAATAAAAAAAATCTATTATTAATTAAATACCTCCTTTTATTTTCATGAAACGACGGAACTCATAATAAATTAATAATATATTTTTTTTTATGTCTCACCATAATTATATTTAATATATTGTATGTATATAGAAAATTATAAGAGGAGCCATAACGGATTAAATACTAAATATTCATTCAAACTCAATTATTACTACCACAATCATCTAAGGCCACTTAGGACTTCATTTATGAATTAGGCATACATAGATTTTATTGTTATATTTGGCTTGAAAATGGGCGTTGTTGCTTCCGGGATTGATGGTAGAATTCAGCCAACATATTA
>JACGDI010005432.1:1382723-1395732 GCA_014898725.1 Jacaranda copaia
TTTGTAAATGAATTATCAGGGCTTTTTATATATTGAAATTTTATTTTTTGAGAGAAAGATTAGAGAACTTTTATCTATTTTGTAATTGTTTCAGAAGAATGAATTTTTTTTGAGAAAAACTAAAAGAACAGAGCCTAACCTATTGTATTATGAATCAACCAGCCACTTGATCTTCACTTTTGTCATAATTAAAATGATATTGTTGTGCTTTTCTCTTTTCCATAGAAAGACAATAAGCACTGCTGATTTCACCGTGCACAACACTTAGTTCGTGTCTATTGAAACTACTAAACTTTAGTTTGTGTCCATTGAAACTACTAACCTTTTATAGGACACTTGATGTGTATTATGGTTAAAATGTTAAAAGTACCCTTAATAATCTTTAAAATGATCGAATGCTACATTGAATTTGTGTCATTTTATATGGATTAAGACTCTATCCACATCAACTTAGCCCAAAACTTTGGCCATTAGATAAAGATATACACCTATTTTATTAGGCATGAATGATCAAATTTAGAGAAATATCATTCAATCATGGAGATACGTGTTTTTGCAGACTTGACTACTCATCTATCTGACAATACCGGCTAGACCATTAAGCCAATCTTCTCTTGATAAACTTACGATCTCCTAATATGGCAGAGTTAACTATCTAAGTTTTAACTTGTACCCATTCATCGAGCGATCTTTCGACCAACGAAATATAAAAATACTGTTAGAGATTAGTTCTGTAGAAAACTATAGCACCATCTACAACTAATTCGTAGATGATGATCATTCTTTTAAAAATATATTAATTTTCCTACAAATAATGAATAGCTAATCTGTTATACTTCACACACACAAAGTTATGAATTCATAAATAATCATTTTTGTTACCTATAATTTTAAAAAATATATATTTGTTTTGAAAATTTGTAGTTATAACTTTTACCTATAGCTAGAAAATTAATTTTATAGCAATTTTTTTTCATAACAGTTGCTTATTTTTTTGATAGTGAGGGAAATAATTGAAAATATATCAATTATTATATTATGAAATATAAGAAAGTATTTCATACACTAACAAGATATGTATAAAATAGAAATTAATACCCATGTAAACTAACATATACATTATACACTAATGGGACTCCATCGAGCAAAAACCCTTTTGATCATAGGGATTAATTTCAATATACATTATTCAACTTGAAATTCACATATACAAAAATGAACTTCTATGCTATCAATGAAGCTTTTATTTTTCTAACGAATTGAAATTTTTGAAAAATTATTTTCTTTTAAATTTTTTAGATAGATAAATTATAGTAAACACTATTTAATTTTTAATTTTTACAACATCAACAAAAATGAGCTTTTAGAATCCTATTTTCAAAATAATAATTTTATTCTAATAGAATAAAATCAATTACCATAAAAAAAATTACAATCACAATCATCTGAACAGAGATATGTTCAATTTTTATTATATTAACATGATGAATTGTGTTAATATGATTTAATTCAAAAGTATAAATTGGTAACAATATATCGATGATTCATAATATTATTTGAAATACTTCAAATTTGATATTTCAATATGTATTACATTTTTTATTCTAATAATTATACGTAATTCAAATATATTAAATATTATTTTCATTACATCATGTTTGTTTTTATTCCTCGGTTAAATCTACCTTAAAATGGCTTATTTATGAGGTTGAAAATGCGTTTTACCCTCAAACTCATTCCCTCTCCACACATCTATACATCCCTCTCCCCCTCTCTCTATATATACACTTGAAACTGAAACATTTGTTGATTGATCCATACCAAAGACCAATGGCCGTTTTTTCAGGTCTCCACCACACTACTGGACCTGCGGAAGACATTAATGGCGGCCAAGAAGCATACGAAAGGATGAAAAAGCAAGCGGCGGCGGCGGCGCCGGAAGCCGGAGCTGACAAATTCGACCCTGCCGCGCCACCTCCGTTCAGAATTGCCGACCTCCGAGCGGCCATTCCGCCGCACTGCTGGGTGAAGGATCCGTGGCGATCTTGCTACTACGTCGTCCGAGACGTCGTCGCCATCGCCGGATTGCTCGCCGCCGCCGTCTACTACGACCATTGGGTTTTTTGGCCGGTCTACTGGTTTGCTCAAGGCACCATGTTCTGGGCATTGTTCGTTCTCGGCCATGACTGGTAATTAAATCACACTGTTTTTCACATTATTACGATTTTGTATATATGATAAGAATATATTAACATTAAATGCGACTATTATTTTTTAAAAAATAAGAAGGATTAAATGATATATATACATATATTTATAAAATATTTTGAATTAAGATTTATTATTATTTTTTTCCCTAATTTCTTGGTTGTATAATTGCAGTGGACATGGGAGCTTTTCAGACAATATTATACTGAATAATGTATTGGGACATATCCTCCATTCTTCAATCCTCGTACCTTATCATGGATGGTTAGTTCTTGGAAATCTCTGCATGAATTTCTTCAAATATTAATATTCAGGTAACACTATATAGATTTATCAGAAATTAATGTCTATTCTATTACTAATCAAATTTACTTTTTCAATTTAATTAATGCCTACTACAGGCGAATCAGTCATAGGACGCACCATCAGAATCATGGACATGTTGAGAATGACGAGTCATGGGTACCGGTAATGGTTCTTCTAGTTCAAATCTTGAGATATTTTCTATTTTAATTTCAAAATTATTTAAATTGATTTTCAAGATTGTTTACATATTTTATTTTATTTTTTTATATTTTCTATTTTAATTCCAAAATTATTTAATTTGATTTTCAAGATTGTATACATATTTTATTTTAATTTGTTATCTTATTGCAGTTGCCTGAGAAGTTGTACAAGAAGCTGGATAACTCCACCAAATTCTTGAGATACAAAGTCCCATTTCCCATGTTTGCGTACCCATTGTATTTGGTAATATTCTGACACTCTTTTTCTATGTAGTCACCAGAAAAATTAATGTGATGTGACTAATAAGATAATAAATTAAAATATAAAAATTATCATTAATAACATAAATTAAAAAACAATAATTTTTATTTTATCACTAATGATATTTTTTAAAAGACTTAACTTTCTATTTTTCCATAATATGGGTCAATACTGGCAAATACTAATAACACATATGGTGACAACTTAATAACAGTAAAATTTATATATCACTAATTGTCAATAATAATAATTTAAATACTATTTTTGTTACTATTTAATTTGTCGAATTCATTAAGACAACAAAATGAAATCTTTCGTCACCAAATATATATAATTAGTAACAATATTTGTATTATTATTTACTATTTTATTACTATTTTTTTTGTATTATTACTGCACACAAATGTACAGTACCAGTAGCTGATACGCTGACAACTTGACTAGGACACTTGAGAAATTAAATACCGTCTTCATTCGCAACTGAATATTCAATTAAATTATTTTTTAAAATTAATTTTAAATTTTGATTTTCATGTTTATTAATTAATTAATTAATTATTTTTTTCAGTGGTATAGAAGTCCCGGAAAGACTGGATCTCACTTCAATCCATACAGTGAGTTGTTTAGACCCAACGAGAGGAAATTGGTGATGACTTCAACCATTTGTTGGGCAGCCATGGTTGGTTTTCTCTTATATATCTCCACCATTACTGGTCCACTCTTATTGTTCAAGCTCTATGGGGTTCCCTACTTGGTAATCACTCTAAACTTGTTCTTAGTTTTTTTTTTTTTTAAATCAAGAATACGATTCGGGTTTTCGAATTGGACTAAAAATTTAAAAGAAAATGAATTAGAATCGATATTTAATTAAAGAAGAAATTTCCTTCTCGACCAGAAATTAAATTGCATGTCGTACCAAATTGGACACATTTTTTCAAGTGGGATTTGTAGTGGCCATAAGCTTTCGAATCAAGTCCCATCAAATATAGTACTGTTTTCCACATGTCTATATTGAATTAAAATTCCATAAAACTCTATTCAATTTTTGTCTCACATCTAAGATTATAAATAACTCAAGTTAATCTAACCGAGTTTGATCTCTATTTCATTTGTAAGTCAAAATAAAATTTAATATTGTTTTTTATTATTTTATTTTAAATTTAAGTTCGAGTTCAAACTCTCAATTATTTAAAGCACTTTGATAATTTGAGAGTAATTAAGTTGAATTGGATCGAGTTTGAGTTTTTATTAAGTCGATCTCAAGTTTGAGTTTGAAAATTTCTTCAACTTTGTCTCGACTGAACTTAATTGTACCCTTAGCCTAATCAAATTCTGAATTCCAAACACACACTGAAAACTCCCAATCCCATTGGGCTTATTCTTGTGAATTTTGGGTGAACTGAAGAAATTATTTTGAAAGAATGGATTTTTGGGAGAAAATTTGAAGAATATACTAAATGTTTCTTTTTGTTTCAGAAAAACATGAAAAAATTATTTGAGAATAAATTGTTTGTTTCTTTATGTTTTAGAGGGAGACAAATTTTACTGTTGATATCTAATCAGTTGCCTTTATTGGGTTTGTAGGGTGAATAATGTACATGTGTGTATATATATATTTGTAATTATTGACTATTGTGTTCTATAAATAAATTGTGAGGATTTTTTGGGTATTAAAATATTGTATTATGAAATAAAAATTAGAAATCGTGACACATTTTTTATTTATACTACGAGTTAGAAAATGTTTTGGGAAACACCAAAAGAACAAAATCATTATTTTTCTTTTTCTTCTTATCACATATTGTTTCTCACCAATCAACTAATCAAAATTTCTTATTAATGGAGCAGATATTCGTGATGTGGTTGGACGCGGTCACTTACTTACACCATCACGGCCACGAAAAGAAGCTCCCATGGTACCGTGGCCAGGTACATTTATTCGCTGCCAATGCTTAATAAATTAAAATTTAATTTCCAACAAAAAAATAAAGATACTATTACATACATATCAAATACATAAAAAGCGTGTTTCTTTGTCTCTCTGTACAGGAATGGAGTTATTTAAGGGGAGGCCTGACGACAGTAGATCGCGATTATGGATTGTTTAACAACATCCATCACGACATTGGGACCCACGTGATACACCACCTCTTCCCTCAGATCCCACATTACCACTTGGTAGAAGCGGTCAGATCTCAGATTCCCCATTACCACTAATCACGTGATTTATCCTATTTTTATAATATTATTTTGGTAATAATTAATTAATTAATTAATTAATTAATAAAAAATCTCTTTGCAGACGAAAGAAGCCAAAAGAGTGCTGGGGGAATACTACAGAGAGCCCAGAAAATCTGGGCTTATTCCTTTTCACTTAATTCCGAGCTTGGTGCAAAGCATCCATAGTGACCATTACGTTAGTGACACGGGGGATATCGTCTATTATCAGACGGACCATAAACAGTTTTCTTCCAAAAAGATGAAGTAATTGATATATATATATATATATATATGATAAGGTTTTTGCCTTAGATTATAGTCTATTAGTCTTTTGAGGCCATGTTAGTTTTGGCTACTCTGTGTTTACTTGTCCTAAAGAAACCATG
Organism: Jacaranda copaia; assembly: GCA_014898725.1. Lineage (NCBI taxonomy): Eukaryota > Viridiplantae > Streptophyta > Magnoliopsida > Lamiales > Bignoniaceae > Jacaranda > Jacaranda copaia. Next base: position 1,388,306 of record JACGDI010005432.1, read on the forward strand.
GAGACTAGAGTAGTATTAGTGTGCCAAAAAAAAAAAATATTAAAAACTAAATAAATGAATGAATGGATTTGTAGAATAGAATATTTAATCAGGTCCCATGGTGATATATGGATTTGTTCCATAAATAAATAATTTATTTTTGGAATATATTGATTCCGCTTTTTATTACTGTTGTTGATGAAGAATTATTATTGAATGACTAAAATAACCTTAATATTAATCAAAATCCCAAAACAACCTCAAGATCCGCGGCTTTTTTCATATGGGTCAACCCGATTACCCGACTCAAATCTGTGAACCTGGAAGATCTCATCCCTCAAAAATAGCCACCTGTACGCTCGAATGGTATGACCCCTGGATCCTATAGTATCAAGATAGCAGAACACTCTACTATAAATACCTCTTCATTTATTATAAGGGTTAATTAATGAGATCAAACAATTACCTTTACACTAAATCCTCCTATCTAACAACCTATATATTTCAACCGAACTCGACCTATTAATTTAGAAAACATTTGCCCGAGCTCTCATCTTTGGTTGACCTCTCGACCATCGACAAATATATTGGTTATCATTTCTTGCAACATAAGTTGTTATCTAATTTTGTTCTATAATATTGTTCATCTCACCCTATAATTTGTAAAATTGTAATTTATGTATAAAAAATTTGATATTTTAGCTCGATTTTTGTCGGAGTTCCAAAAATGGGTATGAGTTGACATGTTGAAGTGGGTCCAATTCGGTGCTCTTTGCTTTGTTATTATGCCAATTTTTTTGTTGTTGGCATATTAACTCAATTTTTTAGGTCAAATTTTGGTGTTCCAGCGAAAATCAGGTTAATAGTAATAAATTTTTTATACATATAAGATTAAAATTACAATTTTATAAATTATAAAATCAAAATTTGAAGTCGAGAAAATTATAGGATGGAAATCTAATTTTTCCTCTACCTTGGCATATTGTTTTATGGTAAGGGTTAGGATTCTAGGTCTATTGTAGCACTTATCTCCCCAGATCCTAGTAGACCTATTCGACTAAGGCACTTTTGTTCAGTTAGCACTCTTTCCAGCCTTTGGATTTGTTCAGGTACAACATATATAGTATATATGAGCTTCAAAGAGGTACATGACATTATTCTTTGCAGTAAATTTCATGACAACTTGCTTACATGTGCCCACTAAAGAACATGGAGACATCCTACTACATTGGTTTCAGTCCGATCCATCTAGTTTTGGATTAGGTTAGATTTAAAGTATTTTAAATAAATTTAATTTTGATAGGATATAATTGAGTTATATTTTTGAACTTGACTAAAATGGATTTACTTGAGTTTTGGATTGTAAATATATCTAAAATGGATTGTAAATGAGTTCAAAATAGGTTATAAATGGGCTCAATCCAAAAAATAAATCAATAAATTTTTAACTTAATTTTAATTATTATTATAAATTTACATGTATATTCATTAAACACTTTTTAAACGTCATTGTTAGCACTAGATCGAGTATATGCATATATGCTCATTTAGGGAGCAAACGAGTTGAGTTGAACTTTAACTATTTTTTCAGGCTCAAGTTCGATCTCAAATCAAATGTATCGAGCTTGAGCTCAAGATCGATGAGTTCAAGAAATTGAGGCCCGAGCTTGGCTTGAGCACTTATTTGGGCTTGATTCGATTCATTAAGTTTGAACTTATAATCAAACTATAGGCTTGAGCTTAAAAAGTTAAATTATTTTATAAGAAAATTTAAAATTAGTATATTTTATTTTATTTTTATAAAATCAATTTATAGGCTTGAGCTCGAGTTCGAAAAGTTAAACTATTTTACAAAAAATTTTAAAAGTAGTATATTTTATTGTATTTTTTTATATGTATTTTTTTTAAATAAAAAATATAAGCTCATAAGCTTACGAACAAGAATTATTTGCCTTGAGCTCAGCTTGAGTTTGAATTCCTCAAACTCGAGCTCGAATACTTTTCCAATCTGCTTGTCCAGTTCACGAGCTAACTCAGTTCGTTTGCATCCTATACTCATTTATTAATGCTTATGCAATAGCAAATAATAGCAAAAAATATGTTCTTAAAATAATTTGTAAACAAGATTCAATTTTTTTTTTGATTATGTATGTTACGGGAAATATAAGAACCTAGGGCTGTCAATGGATTGGATTTAAATTGGATCAATTATATTTAATCCAAATTCAATGATCAAAATTCATATGCGAATCCGACTCAACATCCTATAGAATCTTTGTACGTATTATATATGAGTCCAAAAGTTAAATATTTAAACACTAAACCCTATTTCACATTATAATAATGTATAAATGAACTACTATACATTATTATATTTGATATTTTATTAGTATCCCTCTTATTTTTTAGATTAGACACTCAATATTAATAGTATATATAATATAGATGTTAATATAGATATTAAGTCAATGTAATATATAGATTTTATTTTAAAATCTTTATTAATATTATATATAAAAGTATTAATTTAATAAAAAATTATTAAAGTTCGGATTTGGACATTTAATGAATTCAATTGCTTAATTTTATATTCGATTCACTTATTCTGAATTATGAATATTTATAATTAAATTTAATCCATCAAATATTTTAACCAAAAAAATTCTAAAATTCAAATCGAGTTCAAATTAAAATTCGATTAAGTAATAGCCTTATAAGAGCCCATTGCCATGCAGCCTAAATTATCGGGCCAAGTCTCTAAGCCTAATGGGCAAGACTTGCACCTGGCCCTCAGTTAATGGGCCCCGTCGGATAAGCTGATAAGGCAAATTCGCAATGCGAAGAGGCCCAATCCGATGATCAAGGGATATCCTATTTATATATTATCATAAGTATGTCAATTCTAATTAATTACATCTTAAAATTGTAACGAATACATAATCACAAACAACAAATTACCTAGTAAAGATAAGCTAATTTTGCGTGGAATGTAAAATGTTAAAAACAAAAAACAATAGTCCACCAAGGCAGATAAAAAATGAAACATCAAAGTAGAATACAAGATTTGAAGTTGTAATCATATCTTTTATAGTTCCAGAAGGGTGATTTTATGGTGGGTTAGGTGCAATACATTTACAAGATTTGAAGTCGTAATCATGCCTTTCATGGTTGAAGAGGGGTGATTCTATAGTGGATTGAGTGCAATACACTCACAAGATTTAAAGTCGTAATCATGCCTTTCATAGTTGCAGAAGAGTAATTCTGTAGTGAATTGAGTGCAATACACTATATCCAGTCACAGTTGTTGAATTGCATGAGAGTAGATGGTGAAAATTACTTATTCCAATGCAATTCAGTGGCAACACACTCCCAATCCACTATAGAATCACTCCACCAAAATATGCTATGCATTATACCATACATCCTACATAGGTATTCAAAGATGCATATTATTGGATTGTATTAGACCATGTGATCAGGGTGATTTTGTTAGTTAATTAAATATTGACCAAATATGCTTAGCAAGACGGTTTATGATATATATATAGAAGGAAAAGGACCCTGAACCCTAAATCCTGAACACTAAACTTAATTATGGATAAAAAAAGGTTGAATAGTTTTGCTTACTATATTACTACTTTTTAGTTGCATTTTTTTTTAAAATCTAATATCTTTATAATTTGGCGTCAGTCGTCTACATGCATGGGCCTTCATCACTAATAAAAAAATATTTAATTATCCCAAATATAATAAAATATCTAAATATATCATACAAAATAAACATGTACAATGAGTATGTCCAAGGTCATCAATAAGCATTATCAAACAAGAAAAAAGAAAAGAATATTAATATCAAAATTGTCACTAATCATACACATTAAGTGACAAGAGTTTATATTTTTACAAAAATTAATCTCATAAGTTTAACAGTAACACAAATTATGTTCAAAATTGTAATTATTGAAAATCAACAACATGTACAAGGATAATAAAATTTTAAAACAAAATTTTTTCTGTCCCTAAATTGATATTATATATGTTACAAACTGTTAATAATGCCAATTTAAATACTATGAATACATACCAAAAGGCAATAATCAAAGCTGAAATAATAATTCTTGTTATTAAGCTTGTGTAACTAGCATATGATAAAACAACAGTTATTCTCACTTAAAACATATTAACAGTATCATTTTGCACTCAATCAATTAATTTTCTATCATCAACATTCTTTTTTTTTGTAGACTAGTCGAATTCAAACTCACAATACGTAATTTCTATAATGAGATTCAATTTTTTACCTAGACTAGGTTGGTCACTATTACTAAACACCGGACTAAATCTAAAGATATACATGTAAAGTTTCAAACTAAATTTTTCCATAAAAGGTTGTTATAAACCTATATACAGTTAAAAAATTGAATTCAAACATAATCAAAATCCGACCCATGTTTGTCCCATTGAAGATTCCATGATCCCTACAGTACCTAGTCCACTATGGTCCTAAAATGTACACCCATTCTGTTTGTGTTGCTTTGTTCTAGCTATGGACCATGCAAGCAAGAAATAGATTTCTATCTTTGCTTTGCTGCTGAAAAAAGTTGCATTATGTTGGAGCCCATTTTGAAGAGGACAAATCCACGAATTGACCAATAGGGGGGGCAGGCGTGGGAAACACAAAACACAACACTCTTTTTCTTTCTTCCACCAACTTTGTTATCACTGACTCACTTTCAAACTCAAAAGCCCGCCACCATTCATCCCCACCACTCCCCAGTCCCCATTATTCAAAATCTCTCGCTCTTTCAACTTTTCCACTTACCTTCTACTGTTTTTTTTGCCCCTTAATTTCAAAATTCAAGACTTTTTTTTTTTTTTCCTTTTCCTTTTGCTCAATCATTAGTTCTCAGACAAGGATTTGGTTGATCAAATATACATGAAGCCCTTGTCATCGTACTCTTGTAATGGCCAAGAACCCTTGTCCAGTTCTAGGTATGGAAGAACAGCAGGGTGTATTTCGAGGATTCTACGCCGTATACTGTGTTTTAGCAGTCTTGCTTCCTGCCCCTTTGATCATTTTAAGGAGGAGGAGAAAGAAAGTTCAGGGGTTGGTGGCTCGGGTACTCCTGGAATAGTGGCTAGGCTGATGGGATTGGAATCAATTCCCACTGAGGGAAGCCCATCTGTTGGATCAAGATCATCGCCACAAGTGAGGCGTCGGAGGATAATTCCAGCCTATCAAGAGCTTGAAGATGAACATTTCTTCATTCTGAGCTTTGAACAATCCCACATTGGAAGTGGGAAGCAAATTATGGGAGATAAGTGTGAGAAGAAGAGAGACAGAAGAAAGGAAAGTTTGCAGGAAAGGAATAAAGAAAATGGAGGAGTAAATATGGATTCAAAGGAGAATAATAACAATAGTGATTTCCAGGTCGAAAATCCAAGAAAAGTGCTTTGTCCCTCCAACAATTCCTGTCAGAGTTCAGAAACAATTAAAAAGATCACATTTGAAACGGAAAATGATTCGGAAAATTCAAGCCCGAATTCTGTTCTTGAATTTGCAGAATTTCCAACTGATCAAGAAAGTGCTTGTTCAGGTTTGATTCTTCACCTTTTTTTTTTCGCTTTAAATTTTTTACTTCTTTTGATGATTCAAATCCATATTAACAGGGGTCGATATTTCAAGATTAACAAATTTGAAACTTAGGAGAACGCTGTCCGAAGAGCTTGAGAATTGTGGAAAGTCTGAGGAGAAAAGCCTGATGAACAATGCCTGTGGCGGACAAGAAAAGCTCAACAGACTGAGGAACGGACAACAGAATTACGCACAAAACTGGGATGACATACTCAAGTTGGCTGCACAGGAGACCATAAAATCGAGTTGGGTAGTCGACGAAATTTCAAAAAATCGGCATTGTTTCAAGGAGATTGGCAGAGATATTGCCTCAGAAATTCTGGATCAGCTGTTGGATGAGCTGCTGATGTGATCTACAATACATACTTTCTTCTTTTCCTCTCTCCTCTCTCTGTGCTTTGAGTTTCTTATGTATATTTGGGTTTTTGGATGAGCTTTTCACTCACCAAATTAGTGATGAAAAACAAAGTAGAGTAATTAATTGAAGTATCCTAATCTAATAATTTTGAGTTATTAACACCAATGGAGGTTTTTGTAGAATAGGAATTACTTTCCTCAAATGTTACATGCATGGTTTTAAACAATTTTTATGGATTTTCCTTAATAAATTAAACGACTCTTTTCGTTTTGTAACCTTTTTTGAGTTGAATAAAAGAGCTCAAAGTGTCATTTTTATTTATAAGAAAAAATACCTAAGTAATAGGAGTGAATTCACATAGATCATATTTTTTTCCGTTTGACAAGTATTACAAATCCTATATATTCTTGAAAAAATCAATTTTTGGAGCTCTTTTGGAAAAATATATCTTTATGATATAAGATATGGGTTCCATGTTAATGTGTATCCAATCTCCCACATCATGTCATCTTTCTTCCTTCGTGACAGCTAGACACTCTATATTTTGAGAAGTTAAATTATCAAGAGTTGTATAATGAATATTTTATCTGTGGTAGTAGTAGGTTTTGATTTTTCATCTAGTTTGACAACACAATGCGTGGATTACTGAAATTATACTTAATTACTACTTGTTATCGCACAACACACTAATGTTAAGTAACTTATGCTTAAGATCTTCAACAAGTTATACATTACCAATGGCAGTGCCAAAATACTTACTAATAATACCACTACCAATAATATGTTCCTTAATATTATCTTTAAAGAAAGAATATTTCCTACACAATATTTATTGATCTTAAAGAACATGGATGCATCCCCGTTGTATTCGTAAAACATTCGCTATTTAAGTATCATTTTTTATTTTGAAAATATTTTTTGATCAATATTTGAAATGAATGTAAATTATTTTAAGTTCTCATATTGTGCTCACTCGTTCATGATTAACACTTAAATATTTTGGTAGTTAAATAAATTGGTAGTTGGTATGTCCTAACTTTTCCACATGTAACAAAAAATTTTATTGTTCATTGTTTCGTTCATGGGATTGATACCAATTCCAAAAAAGCGTTTGGTTTTAGCCTTTTAGGTGGTGATGGCTTGTGACTTGTGATGATGATTTAGACCGGAAGAGCCCGCCAAGAACTTTGACCAAAGAAACTATGGGAATGTTTGGTTATGTGTATCAAAACAATTTTGTTTTCAGAAAATATAATAAAAAATATACTTATTTTTTGTCTAAAATATTAAAATAATTTTTTTCAAAATACTCTTTTCTATCCTTTATTATCTTCAAAAAATTCCTATTTTTCAATATATATACATATACATATTATATGTATTATGCATATTTTATTATTATACTTACAATAAAAAAATACTCAATTTCATTTTTATTTTAAAAACTCAACAAAA